>CAJNOQ010004537.1:0-17274 GCA_905250885.1 Didymodactylos carnosus | reverse complement strand
AAATGATTTATAACTAAATCAAACCAGAGATGAAAGCTTTTGCATATATTTTTATTATTGTAGCCAAGAATCCGTCTTACGATTCTTGGTTGAAGTCACAAGACAGAAATTCCACCCAAGAATCTTGCATATATTTTTCATATCACATTCTTACTCGTTCAAACAATAAGAATGTGATATAAAAAATATATGGAAAGTCTTTCATCTCTGGTTTGATTTAGTTATAAATCATTTAGAGTGATTGATAAGGAGGGAGCTCAAACTTGACACATGTTACTGACAGACAAGAAGAAATGTAAAAAATTTTGCTTACATTCATTCTACAACTCATTTTGACGCACACATACATAAACTTTTATCAAATTTCTCTAACCAATGGATCGGTATAGCGTGATGGTCAGTATCGAGGATCCTCAAGGTAACACACAATCTTCAGTCATCGTCAAACTGGGTCCGGAAAACAGCTGTCAACAACTAGTAGACCAAATTTGGGATTTGGCCGAAAGACAGTCAAGTGGAGAGTCAAAAAATAACGATCAAGGCAGATGGTTTGTGGGAAAATATAATTGACGTTTATTCTTAATACTATGTCAAAGTTTTCTTATAAAAATCACTTTCTCCTGTCTTAATAAACTTGTAGCTCTTCCTAGTTAGGAAAACCTAGAATAACCCTGAATCGATCGATTGTTGAATATCTGATGAAGAAAGTTCGGCAACAGAATATAAGGATAAGAAAAGGAGTAACGTGCTTACTTACCAGAGTATAATATCATATTTGTTTCGGCTTTCTCTGAGCGGCGGCGGAGTCTCACAGACTGAGGCCATCACGGGCCATATTTGTTTTTTTGTCCAACGCACGATTGGCGCACCATCGATGTGAATCATGAGGGTCACCGGATATCATCTAGGGACCAAACAATTGTTGTCAACTAATTTTTGTTTATGCACCCTTCTTGTTAGAATATCGTTTGGCAGTAGTTGAACGACATTCATCGGGTACGTTTTGATTAAATCTTTGTTACGTTTTATCGTGCGAATCAATTAGATATCATCTTAGAAAGTGACGTGTTCAATTACGCTGTTCGATTCTCGTTTGTGCTGATTCTGCAGGCATCCTATTGTACACTTGTTATTCTCAACAATAGTGGCAACACAAGCCGAACAGCGAACGGTTCCTTTAAACGACAACTTGTTTTCATGAAACAGTTCGACTAATTTTGCGCACGTTGCCACTAATTGATGAGGAACAGGTAGTGCTGATGCAATCAGTTTCAACAGTTTTGTCACATTCGCTTCTTCTAAACGCACGTTGTTGTAAAACTTCAAGGATGTTTTTGTAATATTGTAGGACGTTCACGGCAGTGTCGGAAAATAATGAGATATCGAGATCGACAGCTGCATCCGATTCACCTAAAATAAGAAATTAGGAAATAGTTTACATGGACAGCTTAGGATAATACAGTGAAAGGTAAACAATTATTTACCTATCAATTCAGTATCTAATTGTATCCAAATATCGTTATTCACACGAACTTCCATATCGGACTGCTGGCTGGAATCAGAGCGGTTATCCTGCAGGTCCAAAAGACAAATTAAAGGAGTGAAACTTTTAAATCAGTGTGCACATTAGAGGTAGGATCGGTTCGTGTTTTTTAGAAACCGAACCGAATCGAACCGAAAAAGTTTCAAACCGAACCGGTCGAGCTTTCGAAACTTTTAAACGGAACCGAACCGAAAAATTTTTCGAATAATTTGATACATGGGCGGCGGACCCACTGAGGCTCGTGCCTCACCTGATTTCCGCCAATTGAGGCTCCGTCTCACCTATTTTCGGACTTGACACATAGTTTTGAGCCTAGCTGAAAAAATTGATAATACTTGAAGGATGCAAAAACTTGAAAAATCCTCCAAGTTCATAAAAACCTTTAATATCTCGGCTCCAGATCGGTTTGAAGTCTTCAAGCAATTTGTTTCGAATACAGCGTTAAAAACTGAATATAAAAATGGTGTGTGATCAATTCTGAAGTTAAAAGCCTGTCCAGCACGGGTGTTCCAATCCAGCCTCTTAAGGCGTTTTGAACTTGAAGGATTTTTCGAGTTTTTACATCCTTCATGTATTTTCAATTTTTTGACATAGAAAAAATTTTTGAAACATTTTTGAAATATACATTTCGTTAATCAGCTCGATGATCTCTATCTAACGCTGTATAAAAAGTTGGAAAAAAATGTGTACGGCAAGTTTGCATTCCACGTATCGTATTCTGCTTGACGCTTCGGTAAAAGTTTGATAAGAGAGGAGTAGAAAATACTATGAGACTCACCTAGTCTGTCGTTTATGATTTGATATCTTTCTGGACCCACTATTTTAGCAGATAGACCAAAAACTGTCTAGCATGCTGCATTGGAATTTTTATCGATGAAAGTGACGATTCCTTCTTTTTGTATTTGAGACAAAGCGGGATCGTTTATGTTATGTATCTCTCATCCGATGAAGCAGATAACACAGGAAAAGGAGAACTCGTTGACTATGTAGGGACAGAAGAAGAAACATAGTTTGAATACGACAGGGAAAGAATAGTATCGTTCATTGTTGCACACAAGTATGGATAATGAACGTATAAAGAAAGAGTGAAACAGTTTATCATTTGTATATACGAGAGTTCAATCAGACGAGTGTTAAACTGACTAAATTAAGAATGACATTTATCTTTCGTGCAGTAGCACTTCTTTAGGTGTTCTCTTTCAATCTACAAACCAAAAAGTAGCTGATATTGAACCGGCCTCTCAGCGAGTAAGAAATTTCTCGAACCAAACCAAAAAGTCCTAACACTTTCTGAAAAAGACATTTGCATGTCTACCTTATCAACTGCTCCCACATTCGACATATAATTCGAAATACATGAAGGCTTCTGCACAATATCACCCTCACTTCTGTTTCTTTTGCCTGAATTTACCATTGACGCATCATTTATCGAAGTTAACATATAAACATCTCTTCGATCTTTCCATCGCAAAGCTAATAACTTATTCGTGCAGTAAGTTTGAATTTCTCCTTGTTTCATCCGACCTTCAAACTTTGGATAATTCTTTCGATTTTTTCGTACAGTACCGCATGCGCCTGTTTTCCGCTAATGTAATGCTTGAAATAAAGTCGGACTTGTGTACCAATTATCCACAAATAGACAGTGTCCTTTGTCAAGAAACGGCTCTAATAATTTCATAACGATCGATACACACCTAATTCAGGTAAAATCAAGGGGGGAAAAGCGGAATGGGCCATTCCAAACCATATTTGACAATTTTTTGATTTTTGACAGACTTATATACTATCGAGTGTGTATTTTGAGAAACAATGTGTTTGTGCACATAATTTATCTGTGCAAGAGTGGCTGCTTCAATGAGCGTCTTTCCACTACAAGAAAAATTGGGATACAGTCTACTAAAATCAAGGTTTTAGGCTCAATCTCAGAGCCTGGAGGTTTTCAGACATGCTGATTCCAGTGGCGATAGCAATCTGCTTTGATTTTTAGTTTCATCATGGACTTCTGGAAAACTAGGCTTTTGAGCGGAGGACTTCGGAAATATTGGAATTAACTCCGGCACTCGGTACAATGGTCCGGCGTGGCGAAGTGTGTTGTTTTCTTTTAGAATAAAATAGTGATATTTCTATTTATCCCTTATCTAATATCCTTGCTAAAAAGAGAACAATTGTGTTCCCAAAACAGAACAATCATGTTCTTTTGTAGGGAATATTTCCCTGATAACGGAGCAATTGTGTTCTATTATGTGAGTTCTTTTCCCACAGACAGAACCTTTTTGTTCTGCTTGTGGGAGCAGAGATTTCTGGGACAGTTCAGTTCAATGAAGTTTCCTTAAGCCCACGGCACCCCACGGAGTGTCGGAATGCACTTTTCCCCGCTTGACATAAGTCCGTCGGAAATGGAAAATCGAAAAAATTGTCAAAAAACGCCCTCTGAAGGAAGCAGCGGGCAAGGACCTTAAGAATACCTACAGAAAAATAGAAATTCTTACTCAGCATCAGTGTGGTCCACTCCGGCCCATTCCAGTCCATTTCATACCATTCCAGCCCAGTCTACCATTCCAAAAACGCTTTTTCCCCCTTGGGTAAAATATCAATATCTGTATCAGCCCCAGCGTAAGTTATAAAATCCAAAACGATTCTTGAGGTACAATCAACAATTAAAAACGTTTTTACACCGAAACGATTCCTTTTTGAAGGAATATATTGTTTAAATGCCAGTCGACCCTTGAACAACATCAAACTTTCGTCAACGCATAAATATTTTTCAGGATATGTAACAAATCGAAAGCGACGTCTAAGAATGTTAACAACTGGATCAATTTTGAAAAGGCGAGAAGAAGATTGTTTTGAATTATCGTTAAAATGAAGGCAGCGCAATATATCATAAAATCGATTTCTTGAAAGTATTTTTGGAAAGATTGGCGTATTCAGAATTGGATTTGTTGACCAATAGTCTCATATTTTTCGTTTTACTAAAATTCCAGTTAATATTATAATTGCAAAGAAACTGTATAATTCATTGATATTAGTATCTTTTCATGGTTGCATATTTTCGCGGTTTCCAATTGGATTTTGTTTCTGGTAAGTATTTGTCTCGTTTACAATTAAATTCATCAGCTGTTCATCGTAGAAGTGCTCAAAACATTGAAGAGGTGTCATGCTATTCGTTGAATGCATACAAACTCTTGGTCTCCCTGTAAAATCATGCAATATTGGTTGAAATTCGCTCGTTGTCCAGTTTAGTTCATCGCTTATATTGTCGTCTTCATCGTGCTCTTCGAGATCAAATTCTTCTTCGGAATCTAATTGGGATTGATTGTTTGCAATATATTCTTCGAATTCAGCCATAATTTGGGTTTATTTATTTATTTAATAAAAAATTATTCCAAAATGTATTAAAATATGCAAATAAATGGATTTTTAGGCACTTATAAAAAAGAAATAAGATGGTGTCAGAGAGTCGGGTGGTATATGTCTAAAACTCTCTGCTCTGAGTAAAATCACACGCTGCAGTACTCCTTTTATTTAAAAGTTGTAAGAATGAAAAACATGGAGTAATACGTACATGTGAACGGTACAACCTCACTAAAAACTATGAAGGCAACACGCCGGTATATATATATGCGAGTACAAAGAAGAAAGTATCGGACGTCCAACAGATAGTAAAAGAGAGAGATAGTAATATAATAGTTATCATTTTCTTGAAAGAGAAAAATATCGGACAACAAAGAGAGAGATGATATGTACAATATGTATGTCTGTGAGAACTATCGAGAAGAAAAAAAGGATAACAAAGACAGTGAACGTGATGGTTACGTATGTGACATGTGAAAGGCCACGTGCCTGTAACGGATGGCTGATCACTATAAAATTTACTTCGCTAGATAGAGCTTAACGAGATCTTCAAAACGAGGTATCGCGATCAAGAATCCGTAATATAGTTTTTATTTTACAAGCATCGACACCAATTGGTATAGCCGGGACTCAAAGGGTTAAAGAAAAAATGTTTCAATGTTTTCCAAGCTCTTCAACAAGAAGATGCAGCTGAGTTTTTGCTCATTTTATTAGACAAAATGGATCAGAATGACAATAATAGTCACTATCTCACGGATGAATTTTAGCATTAAGTCAAACAAGCAAATTTTATTTATTTGACAATTTGTTGTCTTAGTTGTAATTCATCCTACGTATCTCCACCTACACCTCAACTAATTCTACCTTTACAAATAACATATCCAATTGCAACAACAGATAAATTAACTGGTATGTTGATGCCCTATCAAACTCTTACCGAGTGTTTAAATGGTTTTTTTGGAACGGAATGTGTGGAAACATCAACTTGTGTGGACTGTAAAAACGATGGAAAATTTAAAACAATTCGTATATTTGAAATATCGCTAGTCATTTTCATTCAACTAAAACAATTTAACAGCCAAAACGAGAAATTAACAATACCAATTAAATTTGAACCAAAATTAAATTTGAATAGATATTTGGGCAGTGACCGATTGAGTTCATTATCTGATTATTTACTGTATGCTGTAATTCTTCATTATGGATCAGGTGTGCGAAATGGTCATTATGTTATTTGCGTGTTATCGGATAACAACAACTGGAAAAAAATTGATGATCACCAAGTAACGAACATTGACATTGATGATGTTTTGAAAGAAAATGAAAATGCATATATATTGGGTTATGTTAGACATGCCACTACATGTACAGAATTGAACACAGAAACTCATTCAACATTTAATAATGAACCAAAAAATTTGTCTTCTACATACCGTGATTCTACAGGTGCCACAGCAATTGGAAGTGAAGAAAATTTACTGGGAAAATCTGAAAATAATATTGATATAGATGAATTATATTATAGTACTACATTATCAGGTAAGCATTCTTGTGAATATGAGGAACAACAGAATTTTCTGTTTTTTTTCAAGATCATGGATTTAACGACGCACCGCTGTTAATTCAACATTCACAAAATATTAAAAGCAATCAATTCAAAAACTACGCCAAGGTGATTCTGCGTAGTTGTTGATTTACTGTATGTTATAAGCCTAATTTTTTTTTAGACGTCGGCTGTTTACGGCAGAAAAATGATGTTCAACAACCCAAAGGAGAACCGAATAGTGTTTCTGCTGATTTTAATCAAATTGATACAATGAGAGCTGGTCTAGGTTTAACATTTGATCAAGAGAATAAAGGTAATGCGTAATAAAATCTCATAGTTTAAGTGTGCAGCTATTTTTCTATTTAGACAAGGAGAAATCTTGTGTGAAAGCTCAGAAGAAAAACGAAAAAAAAGAGAATCAGTTGAATGTAGTAACATTGAACGATGAACCACTCAATGACAATGATCAATTTCTATCAGATCACGAAACAGGCACGTCTTTTTCAATTTTAAGCGTCTTATAAGACACCAAGTTTTCTGTATGTGTAAAACATATTTTTTCAGTTGACATGAGTAAGCTATTTATTCCCGCTTTTTCGAAACGAATATATTCATTAATAGAGTTTAGAGAATACTAGTTTAGGTATTTTGTTCTCACACTTCTATCCTGTTTTTTCAAAGTTATAAACTATAACTAAAAGATATTTTAAAAATAAAATTGCTTGGCAAAAAAACTACCAAAAACAAAACAATATAAACTAGCCTTAAAGAACTTATCATATAAGAAAAATTAATAAACAGGCATATAGATTCAAACAATTATTAATAACTAACAGTGAACTCTAAATTCACTAAACATTACCATAAAAATAATATATTTCCTTTTATACTGCATATTAAAATAAAAAGATAAAATCTAACCTAGTTCACACCGGTCTAAACTCAGATCACGTAAAATTATATAGTCTAACAGACTAACAATAAAAAAATCTACTTAATAATTATTAATGATCCAACATCCAGAAAATAAACGAAAATACTAATATGATTTTAATAATTCCATTATCCTGTTAACCATAAAGTAATTATAAAAATAATAATTATTAAATAAATAAAATTACCCCAATTAAAAGAAAAATTCAAAATTTATAGGGTCTTATCGTCTAATATTAAATTAAATGTATTATCATATTTAACAAAACTTAAATAACATTTGAAAAACTTTAATGGTCCTTTTATTCATTCATTCCAGTTTCTTATTAAAAAACTAATGATTATGTTACCTTAGTACAGTCAGATTACTGCAGCTATTTAATTGATTGAGCAGAGATTACCTAATAAATATTGAACTATGTCTTTAATAAACAGTAAAACCAAAAAGCCTAATTTTTTTTAAAATAATATACAAAAACAAATTAAAAAATTTAATAATATAAATATTTAAAAATAAAATTGTAAAAATACAGACAATTGACATAAATTAAACTGTTAACAAAATAAAAAATCATAAGGCGCCGCTTTCATAATTCTGATACTACTTTATTTTCTCAATATTTACACATGATTGGATAGAGGCGAGCGAGCTGAATCCGAAAATCACTTTTAAAACCTTCCCAGGCCTTTCCTTCGTGGTGAAAAACGAAAAATACAGGAAGTATGCTAAAATTGAGAAAACTCGCCCTTCGAGAAAAACGACGATCGTTTTTTCTCATTGCATTTCGGGCTTTGAAATATTTTTTTGTCTGAATCAACATTGCGAACTGCATATGAAAATGTGGTTTTGAAGTTTTCGCATATTGCCAAGCCTGTTGGAAAAATTTTGTTTCCAAGGAAACTCAAAAACGTGACCCTCCGCTCAAAAAAGCATCAGGTCTCTTGTCTTAAGAGATAAAGCCTTGTTTCACACAGCATTCGAGCCGTCTTGATTCATACAACAAAAGTATAACTCCACAGTTTTGAAGTTTGTCTCCATTGCTGAGAAATTTCACTTTTTCTAAATCATCAGCGAAAAACTCGGAATTCTGCCCGTAATTCTCAATTTTCCCCATAGAACTCACTTTTTATGCAATAAAAGTGTCATATTCGGAGTCAGCGTCCAAAACCAAGTCGAATGGTATCTGTTTTGAAAGCTTTTGTCGATTTTCATTTTTTGATGGAAATCTCAGTAATTTTTCGATGTGAAAATTCGTAAAAAACAAAAGTGGTCGGATAGGTTAAAAAGGTACATCAATCGCCTTGGTTTTGGACGCTGACCCCGAATATGATACTTTGAATATGATTGCTGTATAATTAAATTATAATTATAAAATATTTATATTAAGTATAACATTCATCTCCCATAATTTATTCTAAACACAATAATGATAACCTATTATAATAAAATTAAATAGCACTAAAAACAATAATAGATCAAAACGATATTAAAATAATTCTATAAACTTGTATCAATTAAAGATATTTACCTGATATTATTTTTAACATGCGGGGTACCCTATGTATAAACTTGTATCGGGTAAAAGTAGATACCTGATAATCTTTTTAACATATGGGTACCATATGTATATCGCAAAAAATCAATAAACTAAATCTCAATTATATTTCTCTCTCAAAAGATTGAAGCACATCCTTTGTTTACATGGAAAAAGAACGTGAGAATATTAACTGAAAATAAAGTCAATTTTTAGAAAAAGGAGAAATAAAGTATCTTTCACGAGAAAATATAAAGATGTAGAATTTTATGAAAATAAGTTAAAGTTTTGCTGCAGACTTTTCTTTATACTTCAGAAAAATAAAGAATAGAAATAGGTTATCTATCTCCTCGTCTTTTTAAAAGTGAAAACTTAAAGCACATTTTTTAAATTCAACTTTTAACTTTAAAAATTTTTCTTGTATTAACTGTAAGCCTTTTTTTGTTCAACTTCTGAGACACGAGTTCTATATTTCACTTATTCCATTCTGTCAGATATGATGGTAGAACCGATTTAATTTGTTTTCTTTTTTCTTCTTAGGTGAGAAGGAGGAAGAATATTTAAAAATGGTAGAAGTCACTACAAAAGCATTGATGACTAAGGAATTCAAGCAAATTCTACCAAAAACTTACAACACACGAATGAAATATCAAGATTTTCAGCGACTGAACGGACAAAGAAGATCGTATTAAAATAGAAAAATGGATAATATAGTCGGTGATATTGGTATACCCAATGACAATGGAAAACAAACGAAATCTAAACGGATTAATGACTATAAATGGATATCTATTCTAATATCTTATATCAAAGAGTACAATGAATATTGTTCAACATGTTTTGAAAAAAAAACAGTTTGGGCGTATATCCAATTCAAACATGTCAACATCATTTATCCTCGCATGTAATATCTATTGTAAACGAAAGGAATGTGCATTCTATTCTAAACTGATAGTTAAACCAAATGGATTTATATACATTTATACGACCAAAGGAACATCATCACATATTATTACTCATTATGCATATAAATCAGCAAGACCAATTCGTGGTTCTGAACGACAAGAAATAAAAGAATTAATCGCCAAAGGTGTTAAACCGCGTCAAATATATTTTGAAAAAAGAAAACGAAGAACACAAGAAGAAAAAAGATCATTTAACTGCGATAATTTTGGAACGTCTATTAGAACACTCAAAACAATTCAATCAGAATTTAAATCTCGGTTGTACAATTCAAAGAACGAAAATGAAGCAATTAATACAATATATCAGAAATGGTTTGAAAAATTATCTGAAGTAAAAGTTCTTCCCGGTGCCATTCAGTTTGTTTCAACCACCCCATCATTAATTGTCATTGTGTAAGTAAAATAAAATTTAAATGATTTTTGAACTTTAGCGCTGAAGAAGTCTTGCTTAACGCTTGACGAAGGGGTAAATAAAAGAAAGTTGATCTCATCTGCTCCTTTCAAAGAAAAAGGTTGAATAGAAAAACTTGCTCCTATTATCAGAAGTCGAGAGTGATCATCGGGTTTTTTATTAACTGAGAAAAAGAAAACCTATTAATTTTCTACTGTTTGTAAGTATACAGAAGCTTCCATTCGAATATACATGTCATTTGTAAATCGTCCTGGTGCTGTGGTTACATGGGACGCGACTGGTTCCGTTGTTAAGAATGATAGTAATAATAATAATAAACAACGCCTTTATTATGAGCTGACGATCAACGTACCAATTTAAATATGCGTGGAAACAAGTGTTCCCACAAAAGAAACCATTCCCAGTTCCCAATACAATTGTAAGTGATCGTTCTTTCGTGCTTCTCCGTGCATCATTACATCAGTTTAATAATGAATCTTATGAGGGCTATCTACAGCGTACATTTAAAATTATTAATGGACATACATCACCAGAAGATAAACTTAAAACGAAGTTGCATGCCTGTTTATCACACATCATGATGGATTTTCGAAAAAAACTGGTGAATAAATTAGTTATTGCTGAATTACGTGAGACTGCTGTGTGGTGTTTATCTTTGCTTGTAAATACCTCAATATGGAATGAAATGTTAGAAAACTAGCGGTTAATATGCATTGTATTCATTAATTATTTTTCGACATCATTTCCATCCACCACATTTGAATTATTAGCAACTAAAATTATGAATTTGAAACGTGTTAATCCGTCATTTAATCTTCTATTGGAAGAAAGCAAAAACGCGAATAGAATAACACAACAAAATGAAGAAGTTGAAAGAGGAACAACAAGAAATAAATCGGTATGTTGACTAGAATTTTTAGAAGTTGTAAAACGTAACAAACCTCAAGAATACGAGAATATAGTGCTAGGAAAAGCCTGCCGTTTCCAAGTGTTCAGGCTGAAACACCAACAAGTTAATCTTATGCTATGTCTCTAAAATGCGGAGCACATCAGTTACTGCCACCAACAAGCGACATCTCTCAGTTTCAAGAACGAATTTCAGCACAGTAATTCCTAAACTAAGGTTAAATGATACTTACTCAAATCAGCCTTTAATTCATAACTTTATTTCAAATTTCAAAGAGGTCAGAAGTTAATGATGGACGACAAAATACAGCTGATTCTCTTCTAGCAACTTTCTCCTCTAGCTTATCTTAACCATGCTGATGCTGTTAGACTTTTGAAGAATACTGAATATGGAGTACATGAAAAAAAAAGTTCGGAGATAATGAGTGTTATTCTATATCAAACAATAGTGCGTAATATAACGCGTCTATTTAATGTTCTACAATACCCTTGTCGCTCAGTAACACTGAGACCCCTTCAATTTAGATTAAAAAGCAGAAGAAATGTTTCTTTGAGGATTATGGGATAAGAGAATCTTAGGTCTCGGTTTTTTCTGGTCGTTCCTGCAGAATAGACTTCTCTGGTCGATGCTGTGCTTAGCAAGTATTAATCAGTTCTCAAGTTCATTTTTAGGTTCACAAAGAATATAGGAAGAAAAAGAAAAAGAACGAAAAGAGTACCGAACGAAATGTAGGAAGGTGCTAGCATAAATTCATAAATGTTCCGAATCCGCTTATTTGAACGTCTCCGCCTCTCAAAATAGCACAGTACCTTGGCAGTAAATGGTTGAGGATGAATTTATGACAAATTAGATACCTAGACAAAAAAATAATGTTTCATACGTTCCTCCTTATGAATGCTCATAGTGTTTAAATACTGCTAAATCGTTGTTCGACAAAACTTTTGATAAATCAAACGAACTCGCTGCAGCTCTATCGATATTTTGCATAAATAGATGGCCAAACTCGATGAGTGAGTTCTGTGTTTTCGCCATGAAGCAGCTTAAAAATAATAAAACGAAGAAAACCGTTGCACAGTTAGCAAGTGAGTGGGACTCTAGAAGGCTCATGGACTCCTCAAAATAGTGTAACAATTTACTTATAGCCATCATAACTTGACCGCTTGACCACGTTCATCACCAAAAATAAACAAAATGTAAAGAACAAGTACAAACTTTACTACCAATGGAGTTGTTAACAAGTTCTCTGATCACAGGAGAGTTGGCAACCACCGAGCATAACATCTTTTGATAAAATGAAGCATGTAAAACTTAAAACAGTTGCTCCAATTGCCAAATATTTCTTCTGCTCTTTAATCTAAATTGGAAGGGTCTCAGTGTTACTGAGCGACAAGGGTATTGTAGAGCATTAAATAGACGCGTTATATTACGCACTATTGTTTCATATAGAATAACACTCATTATCTCCGAACTTTTCTTTTCATGTACTCCATATTCAGTATTCTTCAAAAGTCTAACAGCATCAGCATACGGAAGGGCTAGCGCTTCTTTAAACAAAGATAGCTGTGTTGGATTAAATAGCGGGAAGTATATTACGGACTGTCCAACCTCGAGACGACTAATCATATTAACAGTAATACAGAAGTATCGGAGCGGAAATCTCGACGGAATTAAGATAAAATGTCTTACTAACGACCCAAAAAACAAACCACAATCCTTTTCGCAGACGTTAGCTGTCGCTTTAAATCACTAAGAGCACACAATACAAAAGAGACCGGTAAGAGTTACAGGATACTTATGATCATCTATCAGAAAAACGCTCTGTCCTCAGGGATACATGAAGGATCACCAAAAAGTATTCTTCCTTGTCATGCTCTAATTCTAGGATCCTAGAATCTTTGAATCCTAGGATCCATATTCTCCAATTCTACATAATGTCATAATTTACTAACGCAAGGGATTTATAAAAGAGGAACTAATATCTCCGTGCCTAAGATGAGATTTATTTAGTTGCACTTCCATAAAGTTTTTCGGATGAACCTTGAACTTTGCCCAGTTTTGTCAACGAGAAACAGATATATTGTTCTCAAACTGTCTGCAATAGTTTGTAGATTTTCTTTCGAGTAGTTTGAAATCATATTTTGATTTAAAAATTTATACTATTTAGTTTGACTTGTAATATGAGTTAAAACAAGAATTATGAACCTATTTTAACAATTAATCAGCGGTAGAAATGATTAAATCTATTCACAGGTATGATGAAGTAGCCCGAAAAGTAAACCAATATCGATAATTCGAAAAAGACACTTCTCGAAAGCGATGTATCTCCAAACTTTTGCACACGTTATCAGCAGACTTTATTTATTTTTCTATGAGATGTACATCTTATCAGTATTTAAGTTTCAGTATTAAATTTTATATAGGACAAAACTAAAGGATGAGACAGTGTGAACCGCATTGTAGATTGTGATACTTATAGAATAAAGAATTTTTGTAGGATGATCGCATTATACACATTCTCATTGGCGCATGAATATGATAGATTTTATTTATCTTTTCGATGGACTAACCTTTCACGAGTTATTTCTTGCAAGTGAACAACGATGAGACGATCCATGAAATTGAGTGATCTAGATTTGGATCGCACACGAGCTCCAGGCATTAGAATAACTTCTTGCTCTTCTGGAATTACCGAAAACAGGGAGATATCTTTGCCATGCATTGCTTCAATAGCGAACAAAGTGCCATTTTCGCCTAGAAATGGTTGAACAATTCTGGGTTCCATCGAACATGAGTTTATACTCCATCAAGTGTTCGTCTTAGCAGTAGCGAATTCTGAACTAACATCACCGTGAACACCTCGCCCAACAACTGTCTTATTTGATGGTAATTTGTTGAGAGCTGTCATAAACAGTTTTAAGTAGGCAAATCATGGCTTAAGTGTATGTCGATCTTCAGCTCGAAGTGTGTTGTTGAGACAGGAAAAAAAAGGTAATGGCATTGAGTAAAGACATATTGCCGCCGATTCATCCCGTGTTAACAAGTCTGAATGTCGATTGCATTTCGTTTTAGCTGTCGTAACATAAGTCATGACATCGGGAATGAGTGGAATTAGTTTTTCTACAGCTTTGTCTAAAGTCACAATGGGTGAATCTTGGTAACCGAATATTGGGTTGAGATTATCTTCTTGAAGATCCGAAAGAGTATTGTTTATAAAACGATCTTTCGACATAAGTATCAGTTATCGTTGTATTTGTATCGAGACGCGTTCAAATTATCCGTTTGTATCTGAAAGGAAAAATAATTAAAATCTAGTATCAATCCAAATCTTTCTTCAGATCCATCATCTTCTACCGTATTTCCAATGAAAACACGGTTAATGTCTAGCAAGAATGGTTTTATGTCTACTAACATAAAGAAAAGCTTTCGATTAATATTATACAAGATGAGTACGAAGACATCTACATGCATTCCAATTAACGTTTATGGCGAACGAAAACAAGGGTAATAATTCTGACATCGATTAATCATGCTTATTTCTCACTGTATTTTTACAGAATATTATTAAATACAACATCAAGAGCATAACTAAAATGCATGCGGTATGTCAGTCTAAAAGATAAAGATAAACAATTCGCACTTTGAGCTTGGAAGTAGATAGATCTGACATTCGGTCAGAGACAAAAGTGGAATGTGGATAAATATTAATGAAGAGCTAAGAAAGTACGTGAGAGAGCATTCATTCGTGAAGAATTCGATTGTTTAGGATTGTTATAAGCTTTATTTAGTAAGAATGCAAGAAGAAAAAGGATTAGGTTAAGAATAAATATAAGAACAGCACAAAAAGACAGAGGAAAAACCAAGGGGGAAACACCGTACTCCGTACTCTGCCACTCCGCGGAGTGAACTATCACTCCGGTTCACTCCGCCACTCCGGTTCACTCCGGAGTGGACGGAGTGACAAGTGGTATACTCTCTTCTCTCGCATTTGATATAAGCTATTTATTTTAAAAAAAAGAAAGAAATCAGCAATTTATACTATCTCTACCCACCGAAATAGAGACAAGCCCCATTATTATCGGCGATAGAGAAAACAAGAGCTATGCATATTGTAATAACAATAGAAAGATCTAGTAAAAGAAGAAAGAAGAAAACAAGATAGCAGATGGAGAAAAGAATGTTCACACACGTTTAGTAATATATATATGTTCGCACATGGTTGTATGAAGATACAAAGAGAGAATAAAAAAAAATGAAAAAATGTAACTAATAATCCAGGTCTGTTTTGAGACCAGAAAGCGAGAGAGAGAGGAAAGACAAGGAAAAGAGAAAGATAAACATACTATTGTTCTACGTAAAAACGTTTTGAAGTACAAATATACTCTATAACTGCATGATATATACACAAAAAATCATCATTCGAAAGCGTCACATTTAATAGAAGGAGGTCAAGACTGAGGGTAAGAATATTTGTTATCGTTGAGTTTTTTTTATGAGAGTTTTTCTTTGAGCGCGATATAACACGTAATCAAAAAAGTAATGCTGAACAGTCTCTACCTCTCCACATTTGCATGAACTTGTCAAAACCAACGATTTTTTCCGTAAATCAGCTTTCAAAACAGAAAAGTTAAGCCGAAGTCTACTGTATAACACGTCGATAGCTCTCGGGATATTATGAACACGAAAAGTAGAAAAAGAACATCGGTAGTGGGTAAGAAGCTGTTTTTGGAAAGTTTTCGAAGACATGATATTTATATGTTGTGGTAGTTTTGACCAAACCTGGGTAGTCAATGGGAAGAAAGATCTATCCGCTGTCACTGCGTACTAATAGTGACTTCCATTATATTGAATTTAAAAAATACAAAACACATACATAAAAAGTGAAAAACAGTCAAACACATACGTTGTTTATTCTTTTCTACTTGTTGCTATGACTCTCGATAACCGATCAGATGGTAAACGATTGTTATTTTGTGTTAATAACCAACAAGCAGTGGTTTTATGTATATATTTATCTGCATTATTGATTTTTATAGTAAAGTATGAATTTTCGGCACCGCGTGGGACAGATTCGACTATTCTCATACCTGAGAATGTTGTATTTCTTACTTGCGCAAAATGATCCAGTGGTATTTTGTCATCATCTTCACCCTCAGAAATATTTTCACTTTCATCATCCTCACCATAATAATCATTGTCTTCGTTTCCACTACTACTGCTTGTATCTGATTCATTGTCAACGTCATCATCAATCATTGTGTTATCAGTTACATTGCTTGATGATCGTAAACTATTCGATATATATGTGGACAACTGTTTTAATGTATAAATTTTATTTTCCTTTAATAATTTACACATTTTTAAATTATCAATCAATACTTTTGCTGTTTCATACGCACTTAAAATAATTTTTTCTACATCATCTGTTGTTACATTGTCGATATTATTATGATTGCTATTATTTAAATTTCGATTGTCTTTCAAATGTTTGTGATGAATTGGAAATAATAAACGATTTGCGTTATCGTTGGCTGTTTCGAAACATTTAATTTTATTTAATATGGATAACTTTTGGGCACGCTTAAGAAAATCCTTAACTGTAAAATTAACTATTGTTGAATATACTCCACTCAATGACCTTGTATTTCGAAAAATGGACTCACAAGGCTGAGAACTGAATAAATGAATAGTGTTTACTGTGTCTTTCGGTATTTTGTTTTCTAATACTAACATAATTATGTATAATAAGTTATGACCATTAATCTCAATAGAATATTGCGCTGCATTGGTGATAAAGTGTTTTTCTATTGTTCGTTTATTAGTGGTATTGCAGTACAATGTTAACCAAGCCCACCATAATCGGCATACGAAGATACAAATCCACGAATATTTTAAGCGGTCAAGGATTGTTGTTGTTTTATCAACATATGCTATAATAAGATAATTTAATAATTTTAAATAAACATACAGAGATTTAGTATCAGGACTTCGCTTTAATAATTTTAAAATTGTTGGTGATGAAATTTTGACACACGATGCATAGTTTTGCCGATCTTTTGGATATAAATCAGAACGAACAAGA
>CAJNOQ010004536.1:0-17279 GCA_905250885.1 Didymodactylos carnosus | reverse complement strand
AATGTATAGTTGTTAATTAAATAAGAAAGAAAGAAAGATGATGGACGATAAAATTACACGATTGCAATTCGCTGGAAAGCTAACTCTTTTTAGGTAACCATAATCACAAATGAAAATATTGTACGTTCTTACAGTACATACACAGAATTACTAATCAGTTCTTTTTTAATGCTCTTGTTATCCCCCATTGTTGATGTTATAAAAGCAGGCAACAAAAACATATTAAAATCAATCGCGTAAATTTCACCAGACCTCTACATTTTGATATGATCGATTTATCCACACATGTTTGACTTACTGAGCAGACTTACTGTAATATGCTCGCAACGTGCATGCCTGTTTTTGAACTATTTGATCTTGATAGCACATTTATATAGGGCTTAAGAGTTGTATCGTACAAATAGTAGCATTTCATTACAGCTCTTTCAATATCAAGTAAATTGCAGAGCTGTCAAATTATCATTATACAGTATAACCATCAAATGCACGAGCAACTTCAGAATTTCAGAATTTCAAAGTTATCCCTATACCGTATGCGACAGTCACACTTATACAAAATCTCAGAGTTTCAGAATTTCAGATGTTCAGAATTTACAATTTCAAAGTTATAGTTATACCGTTTGCCACGATTACACTTATACAAAATGCCTGAATTTCAGAATTTCTGAGTTATATTTGTACAGTAGTTCAAACTGGCAGAATTTCACGGTTTCAGAGTTATACTTCTACAGTATTGCAGAATTTCAGAATTTATTTATGTTTATGCAAAAGTTCAAAATTCCAGATTTTGAAAGTTACACGTAACTGAATTTCAGGATGGAAGTTTCAGGATTTTGGAATTTCAGAGTTACAGTTGCACAGAATTCCGAAGTTTGTGAAGGTCAGAATTTCAGACTTATAGAGTAGTTCAGAATTGTAACATTTAAAGTTACATTAAAGGGAGTTTTGAAGTTTCGGGATGTTCGAATTTCATAGGTACGCTGACAAGGAATTTGCAGGTTACACTAGTACAAAATTTCAGGATGTCGGGGTTATACTTGTAGAGAATTCCAGTATTTCGAGATCCCAAGCAAACATCACCTATGGGAAAAAATCTAGATGCATTTCGTCTGTAATCGGGCGATACACGACTAGTTGTCATCTAGATTACTAGTTGGAAAAGGGACTTTTAACTAGATGCGTCTCCACGTGCAACTAGTAATAGCTAAATTGATCGATTATCGGGCGATAAATCGATAGTTGCAACTAGAAGAAATCTAGCAATCGCCCGATTACTAGATTTCCACCGTCGTTATCCAATAGTTGCAATCGAGTAAAAGTCTAGTAATCTAGATAAATCGGACGATACTAGATTTTTTTTTGACGCTTGGGATTGCAAGGGTACACTTATACAGAATTTGAAAGTTACACTTACACAGAATTTCAAAGTTTTCGATGTTCATCGTTTTAATGCTACGCTTATACAGAATTTCAAAGTTACACTTATGATGAATTTCACCATTTCATAATTTCAGTTTGCAGAATTTCCGGGTTACAGGAATGCAGAATTTCGAGGTGTGAGAGTATTGCTGGTGAAAGAAATTCGAAAGCGCGCAATTTCACATTCTTGCAACATTGGAGTTAGACTCCTGCAGAATTTTGGGTTCTCCAAACTGCAGAGTTTCAAAATGGCTTGGTGTTCCAGAGTGCTAGGATCTGGGACGGGTGTGGATGTCGAAGTCTAAGAACATTACGGTAAAAGACATTACCATTCTTACCTGTTGTATTCTAACAGTGTAAGCGAAATTAAATTTCGAATGAAACAGTCGAAGTCCGAAAATGCAGTTGGAATATTTCGAATTTTCGAGTGCGGAGGTGTATAAATGTTCAAATTTGGCGGCATGAAGGTGTTTGTAATCACATAAATAGATCCTAGCAATCTTAAAGATTCTTTAATTGTTGTCGCGGAGCTCTGTGTGATTATTGACAATATAGCTGAAATACTGTGAATGTGAAAGTATTGAGGTGTCAAGATGTAGAAGTGTTACGTACAAGCCTTAAAACAGATATAGATATACAAGTAGATGTGCACTGATAATCATATACTTACCCATAAATAAACAAAAATCTGGGCATGCATACACACATTGCCGTGAAAAGCCTTGCTTCGAAAATCAATACCTGAAAACGAACTCGCGACCAGTGCGTACTTCGGATGATGCCATTATCGACAAATGTTAGATTCTTACAATTTCAAATTATCAAAAGTCTCTGAGTTTCAACGCATGACAAACATTGAAAATTTTTCCTTGGTTCTGTTTAGAGTTCAAGTTTCGTTTTCTGTATTATTTCGAAACTTTTCGATCGCAAAGATCATTAACAGTGAAAAAAGAAGAGTACATAGTAACAAGTGAAGCATCATTCTGAAAGTAGGTCACTTCCAATAAGAGGTTTTGTTTTTATTACAATGCGATCATCAGTCAAAGTCTTTTTTTGCCCATTGAAATTTTACTTGGCAGATATACCCAAGCAGTTTTTTTTCGTATAACGTTTGGAAAGATATATGTTAGAGGGTGGATAGAGAGAATTATTTGCTTCTTTTTGAATTAGACAGTAAATTTATTTTTTATCTTCCGTCTAAATCCCACATACAGTCTTTGCTTTTTCTCTCTGGGAAGAATAAAGAAAGGCAGAAAAAAAGAAGCGCCCTTTGTATTTATATTAACTTAGGCATGTTTTTTTTCCTTGCTCGTCCATGTGTATGTGTTTACTTTTATGATACGTTCGGTCTACTATCGTCTCATTTTCGATACCGACTTTATCGAACCGACCGCAGACCGGACTTGCTGCTGCATACTTTCATAAAGATCTCGATATAAATCCAGATGAAATATTGAAATTATATACACAAATGCATCATCCTCGTCTTGATTTTGGTGTTTGAAATTGAGATATAGATGTTATAAACAGAGGCATTAAAATTAGACTAAAACACGCCTGACTTAAGCTTAAAATTTGAGTTTGATGCATATTTGACTAAACGAACCTCATTTTACTTTTTTGTTCTTTGGAAATGTTTTCGTCCATCAACAAAAACGTTGCCGATTCTGTCCCACGTATTTTTCCGACGCAATAGAGGTTTGCCCATTGATCTAAAAATCTTGGTTACGCCACTGGTCAAAGTCACACCAGACAATTCTATGTGGATAAAAGTGAAAAATAGTATTTTACATATTGCATCGAACGAAACGAAATAAAAAAGATAAAATAGCTTTTTCTACTTTATGCGCTCACTGCATCAAGCGCTATCGAAGAACGTTGTCACTAACCAAACAGTGAGTGTTTCTAATTTCAGCGGGAAGATCAGAGATGTTCCTAATGTGAACGGATGATAATTAGATATTTTTTATACCGGTGAACTCGCGAGCTCACACCTAGTAATACAGAAGTAGTGTATGTTGTCCAAGAAAATTTTGAGCAACAGTTAAAAACTTTTCATTAGTCAAACAGTAGTTCGTTCATGCTGAACAAATATGAACTGAATAACTCATTGAGAAAAGATTCATGGTAAATACGCAACAGAAGAGTATTAAAGACAAAGATATCTTTTTCGTATAAGTTATCACATATGCGAACATTTTTTAGTTTCAGGCCAGCGATAGGAAAGAGAGATATGGATATGCGAAAATTTCCTAGTACTGTTAGATGAAGATGAGCACGCGAAATTTCAATAAGTATACCAGTTTGTAGAAAATTGTTTGTTCTACAACATGTGATAGCTTTGTAAGTTCGAAAGTATTCCAATTAATCTGTATTAATCAAAGAAAAATCAGAAAAACTGTGACGCTGTGAGAAAAAACGATCAAAACTGCCACTTTGTCACACTTTTTCTGATTTTTCAATACTTTCGAACTTGACCAGCTATCATATCTTGTAGAGCGAACAATTTTCTACAAACTGGTATACTTATTGAAATTTCGCGTGCTCATCTTCACTCTTTCAGACACGTTTCTCAGCTGGCTCAAAAATCGATATTTGGGGCTGTTTGTACAACAGCTGTATTTTCATAACTAATCAACGTTCAGAGCCGAGACACTTTTCATTTCGTGGAGAAATGTTTAATCTACTTAATTATCTAGTTGCAATTTTCACATTGAAAAATTACCGAGATTTTCACCCAAAATTAGAAAAAATGAAAGCAGTTGGATATGATAGGAACACATATCAATCGACTCAGTTTTTGATCTTGATCCCGAATATGACATTTTTATTGCATAAAAGTTGAGTTCTGATCGAGAAAATTGAGAATTACGGGCAGAATTCCGAGTTTTTTCCGAGTGCTAGCTAGCGGTCTAAATGACACAAGGTTGAAAGCTAATGCTTGGCAATGATAAATCTGGCATCAATAAAGTCGATTTCTCTGTAAAGTTGCACTTGTTTAACAGTGCCGCCAACAGGGATCGAACACTAAGGTATGTATATATAATACCGAACTTTTTTCGGAAGTATTGCAAATGCATTAAAAAGTTGTCTGAAACAATATAGTCTGCAGCACTAGGTATGAGCTTCACAGAACTGATGGTGTAATCTCGTATCCTTCGACTTTCTAATATTGCATGCTTATTTGCCAAAGTTTAGAATTAAACAAGAAACAAGAGAATTTGAAACCAACACATAGAGTCAGTTTTCCTGCATACGCATTGGAAGTTCAATTCTCCTACTTGTTATTTTATTCCAATCAACCTTAACTCGGTGACCTCCAACTGGTGAGCTCATATTCTCTTAATTGGTTGATGACCCATTTTTTTGATGGCCACGTTTTTGAAGGCCCACTCAGAAACTCAATAAGGGGACATCGGATTCGTGCCCAGCATCTAGAATTACCTTAGAAAGACTAGGTTTAATCTGAAAAGTTTTTGATCAACTGAGAAAATTCCCGCGTTAGTAGTTTTCAGCGAAAACGATAGCTTCCTTTTACTTTTTGGAGAATTAAGAGAAAGAAGTTGCAAAAGCTGACGCCAACTATAGATGAATCTCAAAAAATTGATATGAAGGAAGAGGAGTGGGAACAAAAAATTCTAAAGACGACTTGAACTCATTTGTGCACAATGTGAACATCCCTGTAAAGCGTTCTAAAGTATCATGCAGTGGAAATTCTTTCTCAGCTGAGTGCTCGTGCATTAGTTTCTGTTAAATTATCTTTGGAAGATAAAAATATGATGGTGGCATTACAGTGGCGAAATATTCATGTCACTTATTCAAATATGTTGAATTTTTTCAATTAGGTAAGTCAATAGGTAGAGATAAGGATTAGATTTTGAAAGAAAAACTTACTGCAGAAACCGTTTTTTTGGGTTGTATAAAAAACTTTGTACAATTTCTTCCAAAAATTAGAAGAGATTTCGGTGTTTACGAAAAGGAACTTGAAAATTCCACTTTCCCTTACGTACTCTCTCTCCCTACTTTTAGAGTGGACTGGTTATTTTACACGATCTAAATTTCAACAGCTGATCAGTGGTTATGACACAGTCTATTGGAATTCCACGGTTGATGCTTACTTTGAAATTAATCAAAGAGAAATTAATAAAAAGAAAGCAATAAATTGTTATTCTTTTTTGATGCGTGTCCGACGTGCAACACCAACATATCGTCGACTTCTTAAACAGCAACAAAATGCTTTATGGTGAATATATGAGAGGAGATCACAGTCGTTAAAGAACTTGTAAAGAAGCACTGTGAAATATTTATTTCGAGATTGGAGTTCAGTCTTCCTTAGCCCTTTTTTTTCTTGTTCACTTCACAAACGTGGTGAGAGAGTTTCTCGATTAGAAAAAGGTTTATTTTCTTAAAATTTGAGAGTGTAGAAAGACAGATTTATGCACCTAAGGCAGAGGATACGTGCACTCTCTATAAAATGTATATTAATTTTTATTATTATTTTTATTGTTAAATAACCTGGACAAAATCCACACTCCCTCTTTCCAATCCTCGCGCAATAGATATTTGTGAAACTCTATTTTTTTTCTCTGTCACCACTTTTTCTCCTACTAAACTCCTTTATTTTTTTTCCTTCTTCATTGTTCAAAAGTCTTTTTGTACATAAGATTTCTTCTTTTTTTTCTACTACTGAAGTAGAAAAATATACTATTAAAAGCTACACAGAGTAGCGTAAAGAAAATAAGTTGCAGAGTAGGCTAACTTAGATCCCGAGAGCCTCGAAGGTGCAAAAAGCACTTTGATAGAGAAGCCTTGATTGCATAGAAGTTTGAAATTATTCTTTATTCATTCACAAAAGTGAGACTTTCATTTATTTTCCAAACTTTGTAAAAAAACAAACGCATAAACTATTTTAAAAAATCTGTACACACAAAAGGAAAACGAAGTTACAAGAAAAAAGTTCAAAGAATTTCCTATGCATTTCATTTGTTCATAACTAAATCGGGAACGATGAGCAGACACATTGTACTTGGAGGCGAGAGTCGAGTCCAAAGCTCTGAATGCATAAAATAAAAGAAAGTTAAGAGCAAAGTAATTAAAGAAGTAGAGTTCAAGAAACTTACCGAAGCAGAAGAAATAATTTGAACTACTTCACTTTGGGTTTTGAAATATCATTTTGCAAAAAATTTTTCAAAGTTTTTTGGATGTATATACACGTATGTCATTAGAATACTTTGGATTTTACTCATACCTGCCTACTCAAAAAAAACTCAGGAGTTGAGACTGGTTTTTCAAAAAAAAACTCGAAAATTTTTCAAAGTTTTTTTGATCATACTCTAGCCATCATCATACTAGTGAATACTTTAGATTTTAGTCTAACATGCCTATCAAAAAAAAACTCAGGTGTTGAGACTGGTTTTTCGAAAAAAAACTCGAAAAATTTCTAAGTTTTTTGATGATGCCTGATGATGCATTGACTAGGAGTCTAGAACCCATACTCATGGGTAACCGATGAGTCTGGAATCCATCGAAAAAGGCCCACAATGAAGGATTGGATCAACTTTTTGGTATCCCAAATTCGCGCCATCCTATTTCGGCCGGCCGAAAATTTTGGATTTCAGTCTCATAAAAAGGCATTAAAAATGGCCAAAAAGTGATCAAAAAGGCATCATAGTCAGATTGGTTTTGGGACGAAACCAATCTGCCATTTTTGGCAGATTGGTTCCATTTTTGGGTACCCTAGTACCCCTCAGGGTCACTAAATCCATTCTGGTCAGAATGGATTTCATAAATTTTCGTCCGTTCCCCCGGAAACCAATCTCGATTGGATTTTGGAGCGAAAAAGGATGGAGCGAAATAGGACGCTCTCAATTTTTTTTTTTGTTAGAATCGCCATTTAATTTTCTACAAAACTATGCCAAACAATTTTCTGAAAGTAAAGAGCAACGGAGTTACAGTAGAATAAAGTAAATAACATAAAAGTTACCACTTTCAAGGGCAAAATTCGTTTTTTTCTAATTTCTCAAGTTCTAAGATACCTCACAAAAAATCTTCGACAACCGTTGGAAAGAGCATAAAATTCTGCATTTAAAATTGCAACGGAAAAGTTTTCTCGAGCTTCACTTAAGGGGACAAAAAAAGTTTTCATTTTTTCACGTTTGTGAAAAATCCGGTTTTGGATTCATGTTTTTGCTCACTTCACGATAAACAATGCCATTCAATCAAAAATAATCCATTTCACTTCAATTTTTTTTCATTTTGTAGACCAGAGGTTCAGCTATCTGCTGCGAATGATCTTAAAATCATGAGCCACCTGGAGGCATTTTCAGGCACGCGCGATAGTGAAAAACACGCCTTTTTCCGACTTTTTGACCAAAGCCTGCTTTAAAGTCTCCGCAAATCATTTTTGAAAATTTTTCTGTGCTGCATCTGAAAGAGCAGGCTTTACTCTGTTAGAAAATATCGAACGCAGATGGTTTAAAATAAATACAAGGTCCGAGCAAAACAAAAACATTGGTATGAAAATATCTTTGAAATTTGCAACTTTTACCGGATGCTCTTTGTTCTCACATAACTCCGTTGCTCTTCACTTTCAGAAAATTGTTTGGACATATTTTTGTAGAAAATCAAATGGCGATTCTAACAAAAAAAGAATTGAGCAGATTGGAGCAAAACTGACCGAGTTATAGCGAAAACAAAATAGTCCCATTGTTTATGATACACCCGTTACTTACGAGGGAACGTTCTCAGGTGACACCTCCCGATTTCCTTCATTCATACGCCATTAGAGAGGTCATATAGGGGTATGAAAAAGCCTAAAAGGATAGGAGCGGAATTTGCTTGCTTCAAAAGTTAGGAGGGTTTTTCTTTTCTTCCCAGCGGAAAATGCATAAGAATGAAAAATTCATAACTTCACCAAACAGCCATCAAACTCTTTGAAATTTTTACTGGTACTTGATGCTGGTCAATGCAATCTAGCCTGAAAGTTTCAGGACGACAGCTCAGCTACTTTTTGAGATACGGAAATTTCAAGTCTTCAGCCGTTTTGGCCTTGTGCAGTTTTATAAAGAAAAATCTATAACTTTCTCAAATCACACTCAAACTTTCTCGAACGTACAGGATATATGTATCTTTGATCAAGAAACACAACTCCAGTGTCTAATAAAGGTTTTGAGGTATTCACATAAAGCCTGGTTTTAGAGAGGGTCTCGAGAAACCCTATTTTAGAAAACTACTCAAAACCTTTATTAGACGTTGGCATCATGTTCCCTGATCAAAGATACATATATCCTGTACGTTCGAGAAAGTTTGAGTGTGATTTGAGAAAGTTATAGATTTTTCTTTATAAAACTGCACAAGGCCAAAACGGCTGAAGACTTGAAATTTCCGTATCTCAAAAAGTAGCTGAGCTGTCGTCCTGAAACTTTCAGGCTAGATTGCATTGACCAGCATCAAGTACCAGTAAAAATTTCAAAGAGTTTGATGGCTGTTTGGTGAAGTTATGAATTTTTCATTCTTATGCATTTTCCGCTGGGAAGAAAAGAAAAACCCTCCTAACTTTTGAAGCAAGCAAATTCCGCTCCTATCCTTTTAGGCTTTTTCATACCCCTATATGACCTCTCTAATGGCGTATGAATGAAGGAAATCGGGAGGTGTCACCTGAGAACGTTCCCTCGTTAGCTTTATACCAAATTCATTTTCGTGTCGAATTTGAGAAACTCGGACAGGCTGATCTTTTTAATTGAACGTGATACGCAAAAATATTTGGGCAAAAAAGAGAGTAATTTGTATCTAACCCTTACCTAAAGGTGTTATAGATTCGATAAACTGTCATTTTTATCTTTTGTAACATAAGACCCTAGGAAAAAATTTTCTTTGAATTTAAAATTCACTTAACGCCTTCAGGTTCAAAAAACGGGCTGAAACCCGAGTTTTAGCCACCATTGCAACGCGTTTTTGACCATTGTATTCTCGTTTTAATGCGTTTTTCGGCAATTTTTTTACTATAAAAAAAGTTTGGAAAGCTTTCAAGAAAAAGGAAAACGTTACAGCGAATGAAATAAAATAAAAATTTTACTAGGGAAAACTGAATTTGTCTTTGTTCGGAAAAAAAGAATTTTTTTTGATTCGTATAAGCACAAATAATTTCAAAAAGGAAGGGAAGAGGTGCTACGGCTGCTCTGCAATTGGAAACTGTCTTTGAACTGCTTGTCCTTGTTGGTATGGTGCTGCACTAAGATAAATAACATGTTTCTTTGCTTCATTGTCATATTCATAACCCCATAAATGAAAAGCTGCTCCAGCCCACACGGTAAATTCTTCCTCATTAGGAAAATCAGAAAGAGATGATACATCCATACCTATTTTAACCTTTTCGTATCCATAAATATTTTTCACATCCAAATTAAATATCAATAATGTATTACCGAACCGTTCAGCCAGTTTTCGGCTTCTGCTGGTAGATGTAAATGAAGTGAATATGATATTAGCTCCGGTCTTTAAAAACTGTTGTCGTTCTTCATCGGTGACTGTTAGACCGCGATAAACGGTGAATTCACCTACGCTACTTTTGTGGTGTATATAATTAAAAAGTATAAAACAGAATGGTCCTAAGGTCTTTACTTGCTCGAGAGTCATTGTTGGGTAGTTACGAAGGACAGAGTTAAGATGTTTATACCAAAAAGATTCTTTTGTATAAAGATAAACGCAAGTTTCACCGATTGGCTGTGGAATGTCAACATCATCATATAGGTCCAGTAATTTGTCTTCTCCAAATTGTTTCACATCGAGTAACTGTTTAGCTAGCCATTGTGCTTCCTTTACTTTACCAAGTTTGATACCTTCAGCCAGAATTCCACTGGCAGCATCTCCAACAACGTCGGCATAAGTTTTCCCTTTGCAACGAAGTTCTAGCTGCCTATAATTTTTAGAGAGATCACCATGTCGCCTTAGGTACTGTAGGAGACGCTCTTCTTCAGTTTCAGAATCAGCAGTTGTCGTTGAGGCTTCTGTACTATTATTGGTAGTATTAGCCACCGTTATGGGTAACGAAAATCTTTCCTCTCTCAAATGAACGTTAGACCGATCAGTTGCCAACTCCGCACGTTTAATTTGACGTTGTCTAGTCTTATCACTCTTGTTATACTGAACTTGATGTTTAAAATTAATGATGTAGTTACCATCGAGTTCGACGTCGACTTTTTTCAAGTTGTATGCATCTTCGATTATTTCATTTTCAACGTCTGTATACTTTTTCCATGCGTCGTCTGGTTGTTTACTACCACCGGTCGATGAAGACCAGGGATCAGCTGATGAGTTCCAGTACCACTGAAAATTACGTAAACGAAGAAGAACTGGTGCTGTGGCGACTGCAGAAGTGGAGGTTGTAAAAGCAGGTTTCGAAGCCTCAGGCTTCGAAGAAGGAGAATTCGCTGAAGCAGAGGCCATCTTTCTGTCCTTTTGAAATTTATTTTAAAATGTAGGGTAGGGGTTCTTTTGTGAATGGGTGAATTTTCTTCTGTTTGTAGTATAGTGTGAGTGTTCTTTTTCAACACAAAGAAAGAATTCTCTTTTGAGCACCCTGCCTGGGAAAAAAAAGAAATTCTCTCTGCTGCTTTCTTTTTCTTTCTCTGTTATGATGTTTCTTGTGCCACACACCACATAGAGAAAATCTGATTAAAAAAACAGAGTTTTATCTTTACGCAAAAAAATATTAAATTCCAGCGTTTTTTTTTCGTTCTTTGTTATTCTGTTTCCTCTGTCAGCACAAAGAAAATTCCAATTAAAAAAAGAACAGAGTTCGGTGTGCAATACCCTCAAAAAATAAAAGAGTCACCAGAAGTGGATTCTTCTCCGTTTTTTCTTATTCTACTTCTTCTTTACACACACACAGAAAAGTCCCTTATAACAGAAGAAAACATAGTTAGGTGTAGAGCACCACCGTTCGAGATTCATTTTGTTCTTTGTTATTCTGCTTCCTCTCTCTCTCCCAGCACAAAGGCAAAATTTCATTAAAAAAAGCAACATGGGGTTTCTTCTAAAGTACCGCTCGACCAAAAAACGTAACTTACACGGGGAAAAAAGGAAAATAACACTTATTCTCAGTGCTACTTATTCGAAAAACCTGTATAGTTCAGTCTCTCTCATTCGAGTTCATAAATCATCCAACCCGTACTGACCAGTAACAACACGGTCGAAAGGGACATGGCAGCGGCACCACTTGGAGTACTTGCGCCACCAGCAAAGGCATCAGTACTACTATCTCCACCATTTCCACTTGGAATTGTTGCACCTGATGCTGTAATTCCACCACTGTTTGTGTCAATTGAAGTAGTTCTACTTGTTGAATAAGTTGGATCTAAAGCAGCTCTGTCACCGTTGCATAAACTAGAGATTGAGAAAAAACATCCAGTCTTTACTAGCCCACGTATTTGACAGACTGAGCTTATACTTACCTAGTGTTACAGCAGCAAGTAGTGACTGAAAATGAGTCGAACATCATATCTCTACATCCTAAGGTAGTATCCGGCTACGTCAGGGTCGTCGCTAGGACCCACATCAAATTGTCTCAACGGTTCAAATAGTATGATCATTGCAACTTTTCTTAACTGATCTCCTGGTAAGTTGAAGAGATCTGGATCAGTTGTATCAGCAGTACGAGATATCTTTTGCTTCAGAGTAATTTTCCTCCGGTCTCCTTCCGCTTCTGTACACTTAGGGTTTGATTCTGTACGTTCGAATATTCCTAGTCCTAGCGTGGCCACCCCTCACTCATAAAAAGTAAACTTGTTCTTGTTTCTTGGTAAGCTGACTCATTGAGAACATTTATAAAACTGGCCTATGTAGTTAGAAAATTGATTAGAAACCGAGAAACTGATTAACTTCCACAACATACCAGGCAATACGGTGCATCATTGTCCGTTTGTTCGACATCCTCATGAGACCAAGGTTCATCACACTGAACACAGCAGTAACACTTGATTGCAGTGGCAGTATGAAGTATTCCTATTAAAAATAAAGATAGAAAATTCGAAACTCCCTTTTATTTGAGACCTTTTCTACAACACATTCAGATAAACGTACCTAGGAAGATAAGGATACTCAGTGTTTTGAATATCAGGTTTATCATTGAGGTGGTGGAGATTGATAGGAGAAGAATAAGGAGTTAGTTTCTACTTTTTTTTCATCTTTTACTTTTTCTCTCCCTCACTATGTTGGACAATACAGACAAGAAAAAACGCGCCTCAGCTGCCTTACATAGATTAAGCAAAAGAGAGAGAGAGAGATACTGGGACATATTTCTACACGTTAGGCGGCGTATAAAGCCATAGCTCCGGCGAAAAAATATTTAGCCTCGGTAGTTGCCGCGTATGACTGATAAAAAATGTTTTGACCTGCGACAGCGGTGCGTCAGTCTTCTGGTATTTCATTTAATTGCGAGAAATCTACTTAATGATAGCAGATGCACGGCAGAAAAGCTGCGATATAAGTTCACCTAGAGCAGATCATTTTCGATAGTCTGATCACGCAGTTTATCCAAGGCAGAGAATATTCCGTCTCAGTTTTCTATAAATTATATACTAGAGTAACGTAATAATCCACACTTGTAAAGGATGTGTGTCTCTCCCTCACTTTTGGCTTAGCAAATATGTCGTTTACTTAAGGTACGATATTCTTTGTTTTCAAGTGCAGTAGTGAAATTAGACATCGAACTTATACGAATTCCGTGTGCGAACACTCTAAGATCTTTGCTTTGAAATGCGGTTACAGGCGGATGTCTATCCCTTCGAAGAAGAAAGGTATGAAGCCCAATGCCTTGGAAAGCGATCTTATGGTGTATCCACTAGTATTTGAACTCGGTTTTTATTAAAAAAGTGAGTGTGGAACTTTTTTCGTAAAATAAAATCACATCTAAGCTGCATAATTCTTTCGAAATAGCAATAAAAAAAAATTTATCATGAATTCCGTCAAGTACAAGATATGTGAAAAAAGTTAACATTTTCTCGGCGGCACATTTAACTTTCTGTTTTCTGCTACAAGACTCGCCGCAAGCTTCAGAAACTCTTGTTCCTTTGAACTGAGTTAAAGGGCTCATTGAGATTCTACAGTGAAAATATTCCTATTCGTTTTGTGAACCTTAGGTTAAGCAGCAAATTTCTTTTTGTCTTTTTAGGCCAGAAAAAACACTTCATTCATGCTATGGTCTGTTATAGATTATGACTTTTCTACGTGTTCATCTTCTTCGGAACAAAGCAAAAGACATGTAGAGAAATAAATACAAAGTTTTCTCAATTGTACAAATTCAAGTCCACATCAGCTCAATGAAAAAATTTTTCTGTTTCTCATTTCAGTTTAGAACCATCCAAGCCATACTGAAAAGTAACAACATGATCGATGGAAATACAGGAGAGGCGCCACCACCACCATCACCATCCCCACCACCGACAATAGCTTCCATAGCAGTTCTTTCACTATTGCAAAAACTAAATATAGGGAGGAATGGCAAAAGAAGACAAGTTATCTACGATGAGAAAACTTGGTTTTCTAGCCGACTTGCTTACTCTGTCTGACAGCAACATATAGACCATGAGAATGAGGAGTATTCCTCATAAACTCTACATCCTAAAGTAGTAGCATTGCATAAACCGCCCCTCTCAGGATCAGGATCTTCGTCGCCGTTTCTAAAAGGTGCCCATAGCATGTTCATATTTGCACGAAAATATGCTACAAACTCCTGAACTGGATCATTTTCACTTTCCACTTTCAGGCCAATTGAACAGCTTAGAAAGTGATATCTGGAGTAATTGATGTAGAACTGGAGAAGGTAGCTGAAAAAGTTGATAGAGAAACCGGGGAAATATTATAAAAAGTTTGTAATTTAATTTTAGGAGCACTCAGTACTCGAGTTCTATTTTTCAGGAAAAACAGTGAGATTCTAACGGCAACATGGAGTTGCAGCCGTGATTTTAGAGAGATCTCTATTTTCCCTCTACGCTCTTGCTGACCAGACGACAAATTAGGCGCTATCTAGTTCAGTATGCCCCAACAAACAGAATTGTTCTCTTCGGAAGAACTTCTCTCTCACACTTCTACAGATCAGTCACTTTCGAAATAACTCGACGATTTTTACCACCATCTTAACTTTTTTCTCATGCATTTCTTAATAAATGAAGAGCAGAATGTATGGACGTTACCAGACTGATTTCTTTTAATCCAGCTATTATTCGTTGTAGTCCGGAGCTTCTTAAAATTATTCAGTGAGAGTGATGGAAAATGAGATTAGGTAATTAGAAGCTTCAGAAGTGTCGGCGTTAAATTTTTTAGCGTGAGAAACTTATATACCTTCCTTTTTGGGTGTAGAAAGTAACGGTGAGAAATGTGCTTCTCGAAAACACGACCTTTATTTAAGACCCTCTAAACTATAAGACAACACTTCAATTTGAATTAATGGGAGCTTACTTCTCTCGAGTACCAAAACTGTAGACGAGCTTTTGAATTCAAAAACGCCATAACTCATAGGTTTCTTCTAGGCCAACATTTTTGAACTTCACGAAATTCATAAAAAGAGGGCAAGTCCTTCGACTATTTCTAACAAAACTTACCGTGGTGAAACTGTAACGAGGAGAATTAGGCAGGAGAAGAAAATGAGTGGTGTAACGTGGTGGTGACTTCGTATACTACGGTCTCTAAGGGAGAAAGGTGTCGACATCGTCGTCGATCGAAGTGTCCGATGTATTCGAACGAAATTCGAAGGTCTTCTTAGTTGACCATCAAGGTCATTTGCGTTGCAGTTTTTGATACTTGAAAGTACAGGAGAATTGTCCAGAATTAGGGAGCGTCGACGATGGTGGCGGAGACAAACGAAGAGAATGATGTTCGAAATCAGAAGAAGAATAAACGGGAGAGGAATCCTTATGAGGACAATAGTCAGAAGGTAGGAGAATTTGAATTGATTAGTCAAAGTTAGAATGCTGGTCGATGTCGTGGAATTTGTTACTTCTCCGAGTGTGCTGCTACCGTAAAGACAGACCATAACGTACGCTTGCTCCACAAATTCTCTGAAAGTTTGAAGAAAACAAAGTTATTGGCCTTGATGTTCATGTCTCGCTTCAGACTCACCTTTTTTCAAAAAATCCTGGCGTGAAGAGTAAGGTGTGCACAGCAACCGTAGAAGGTAGTTCCTAAAGGCCGCTCTTTTCGCCTTTCTATGACGTGAGCGAGGGTGGATCCCAGTAAAAAAGACGAACTCGGGTATACCAACGTTGGTCTGTGACTGAAAATGCTATTTTTGTGCTTATTCCATCATGTTCGTTTGGAGAACTTCCGTGGGCGTTTTCTGTGACTCGCTGTCCAAGAGAAAATCATCCGATTGAAAAAAAAGTGTTAAAAATAATCTTATTCTTTTGAGGTAAGCAGTGTCCAAAGGTGTCGACATACTCTAAACTTGGGTGACATCGAGCATATGCCTCCGTCAATTTGATTGTCCACGCAGTTCCTAATTATATGGGTTTGGATAAGCCACTTATATTGCATCTAGGTTCGTGAAGCCTTCTTTTGTTTGATGTATGTCAGATAGATAGTTCAAACTAAGTAGCTTCTCTTCATCGAAGTGCCATAAGTACTTGACACCTGCTGTCTTTCTCCTACTCCCCCCCCTTCTTTGATGTCCTAATTGAACTTCTTCGAACAAATATTACGCTCAACGCCCTTCCTAACAGCTTTCATAGGTCGATAGATTATATAGCAGCGTTCAACCGTCAAACACACCGTCAGCCAGACACTGACACAGCTTGTCCAAGAACATATGCAAAGGACGTTTTAGCAGAGTTAGAACGCTCCCACAGGACAGGGTGTTCAGGCGACAAAATGGTATGTAGACACGAACTTTCACTCGAAATCCTTAATCAATGCTGCTCACGTTTTCACTGAATAACTGAAGTGGACACTGATTGAAACTCGTTTGATAGTTACTCGAGAGACAAAAATCAATCAAGAGAAACACGACCCAAACTGATCGTCTTACTGAATCAGCGACGGCAATTGCAGAAAAGTAGTAGGCGTAGGCTGAACGTCTAAAATGGCGTGAGTTGTGGAAATAGTAAAAGGCGAGGGAGTTGAATGTCAAGCCAAAGATAAAGAGAAAGACAGTCGGAATGATGTGTCCATAAGTGTATACGAGGGCAGTACGAGCCTGACATTGAGGATCATCAGATGAAGTGTAGCTGTCGTTAAAGTCAGAGGAGTTTGACATTTTGATGTCGAGGAAAGGAGAAAAGCCCGTCGCTCAGACTCTGCTTTGCGTATTGATTTCTGCTGAGAATCGAGAAGAAAGGAGTGGCGTTAACTGATTGATGATTACACGCCTTGCCTCTGCATGAGGTGGTTTGATCTGATTTCTTCTTGTGTGGTGGTAGTGGTGGATGATCTCATTAACATACCACAACAAAAAGAAAGTAAAAGGACAGAGAAGATCATAAGAATGTACAAACACTCATCACTAATTTGTCAATTATTTTTACTCTCACTCTGTTTCTATTATTTATCACGCACCCTAAAAGAGAAGCGAAGGAAGAAGAAGAAAAACTGATTCCAGTAAACTAGTCTAATAGAAAGCATCACTTGATAACAAATAACAGGTTTATGCGTTCGCGCATTTCCTTCCTTCTTCTCCTTCTACTAATTTGGCACAAAAAAAATTAAATGACGATTCGAAAAAAACAAGATTAAAATGTAAAGGACGTAAGGCGCCGCTAATTCAAAGGAGGAGCAACATCTTATTTCCGCTTTTAATACACATATTCGGATAGAGAATTTCACGCTGAGTCCGAATATGACCTTTTTACTTTGATTTTATTGAGTTTTGG
>CAJNOQ010004535.1:0-17280 GCA_905250885.1 Didymodactylos carnosus | reverse complement strand
TATTTTTTAGTATAAACATGAAACGAAATTTGAGAGATGCAGTTATTTATTGTTGTTTCTGTTGTTTTGCTAGGTTTTGAATAAAAATTTGTAGAGAAAAAGCGTTTAAAACAAGATAGATGTAGGTGTTCCGTTTATTTAGTGGCACCCTGTATTTATACTCTCTTTAATACAAAGGACGGTGCATTTAGCTAAAATCCCCTAGCTTTATGAGTGGATCAATTTGAAATCCGCGTGTGTAAAAAAGGATGGATATAGAACATCTTTATATACCTGCGAAATACTTGACTTAAAAATTCATCAGTTGGATCATCATCCACTTTTTCTACTTGCTTCTCTTGCGTCTGTGGTTGTTGAGGGTTTACTGTTTCTTTAACAGGTATCGTTTTTTCTTTTGCACTTACAGCAGTATAAGTTATTTCGGTTTGATCGCGCAGTTTAGTCAAATTAGGAAAAGTTACTTTTGCTATGCTCGGCATGATCTTTGACACATTATTACAATCCACTTTTAATTGATCAATTTGTTTTCACAGTCGTTCAATATCTGACTCTGTATAATCATCATTTTCTTTTCTATTTTGAAATTCATTTGTCAGTTGCTGATACTGTTTTTGAAGTATCATTGTTTCCTTCGAAGCTTTTTTTCCAGTTCCGTTTTGACCTTTTTCGCATACGCTTGTATCAGTTGTATGGCATTTTGTTCCCATTCGTAGATTTGTTGAATATGGGATAATGACTCATCTTGCGTTGAGCTTGTTGGTCAGGGAAGCACTTTTTGATGAAGAAGATCATGATCGCTCAATATACATTCAAAGTCTCGACCTAATCCTTGACGATGACGAACAAAATGTGTTTGGCAAAATTGCGTATTACAACTTTTACATTTTGCTATTCCTCCTTTCTTGCATTCGTTTGATTCGCACCTTGACTTATTTTGAGTATCCATTACAAATCAAACCTGAAATAAGACTTTTCTTGAAGCCTTTAATCAAAAATACAGCAGATTTTCATCGAAACGATAAATTATAAATGATTTATAAGCTCAGAAACCTAATTTCCAAATTTTACCATCCGATGGTTCCCTCGGGTTAGCGGCTACTTCTTTGAGATAAGTTTCAATAACTTGTACAATCGAGAAAGTACAAAAGGGCTATGATTTTTCATGCAAACAAAAGGTCAGTAGTGTTCATATGCTAGTCATGGTATACAATAAGAGGATGAATGCCCCGTTGCAAACTACCAAACGACAGTCACCATTAAATGTCAGTTTCTTTGTTGTCGACTAAATGATCACATATTGCCCGCTAAAGGCATTTAACCGTGACAGTTCAACTAAGTTAGTTCTCAGGCGGTTATTAACATCCGGAAAACGGAGATTGTTAATCAGCAGTTTCCAAATAGCTCGATGCTTAAGAGACCATTTTGGGGACTGATTGGAGAAAAAGAGAAAAATTCTATCTCAACAACTTAACGAAGTAGGACTTCTAAGTATTATTTTACTTTTCTAAAAGAGTAGTTTCCTTCGAATCTGTAAAAGTAATACTTTCCTACGATACCTTAAAGGTTTCGTAGGTCATTTCTGAAAAATTTGGTGATCAAAAGTATCTTTATTTGATGATCAGAAAAATGGATACCCTCTTGTTTACTTGTGCTGTCTTACTCCATTTTTTTCTTCCTTTATATTCGTAATGTATATTTAAGTATTGCTCAATCACAGATGTAGTCTAATATATATACAGAATTGTAGAAGAAGGAAAATGTGAAGGTAAAGCCTTACATTCAGTTACTTCGTATTAGAAAAACTTAAAAATTTTCGTGTTCCACACATTTATAACTGAATGTGCAATCTTACTTCTCTTTTTGTTTTTCTGAAAAATAACAGATGAACGTAGTCGAACTAGAAAAAAGCGTATTTTCATTGCGTAGACACCTCATTTATATTTTTAGACCTATTTTACTGAAAGAAAACATTCTTACAACAGTTTTTAATATTTTGCAACAATACGATGTAAGATGCTGAAATGCTATAGTCGAGAAACGACAATTATACACGATACGAGATCAGATTTCCAAACAATTTGCCGATTTGAAATTGATCTGAACTCAGCGCACTTTCAGACGAAAGCTTTGCCCTGGTGAAATGAAAAATTTTGTTTGCAAAAAACTTTCTCCTACGTCCTCCGTTGTCCGCGTTGAAAGAACGCTAGAAATCCTCAAGTGAGCGTAGCGAGCATTTTGTGCGACGGGCGCTACATATCACCGACAGGTGGAGTTTTTAACTAGAACTAGAGTCGATAAAAACCACATTTTTGGATACAGGATTGTCAATTGTACATGTATCAAAACTGGCTCGGGGTACTTCCAGTAGGAATGCAAAAAACTTTTTGAAAAGTTTTTAAGAGAAAAAAACAAAAATAAGCAGAAAACATATATCGACTCGAGGTGGATCGAACCCACGCCAATATCTTATATCTTATTTCTTAGAATATCTTATTTCTTTCTGCTGGTTTTATTGTATTTTTTGCAGTTACAGGATAAGCACTCCAATGAATACTGAGAACAGGTAGTGGCGAATGTCTATTGGCGAAACGCGACTTTATCCAAATAAGCGGAGAAAATCAACGTTTGAAACTTCTGCTGGAATTGGGACAAGTCTCAAAAAGGAAAAGATTACTAAAGCAACAATGGATAGAATAATTGATGATATTAGTTTCCAGTTTGCGTAACCGTTGAGTTTTGTGCTTTAGTCACCCAGGGTCTTGTTTTTTTCTATTTGTTGGCAATTTCAGCAAAGCTTACAGTGCATATCATAAGGCCATTAGTAACCTGAGAAGCAGTACAACTAGAATGAGGTTTACTCCATTTTTCTTCTACTCTTATTTTCATTGAGAATCATAGACCGGAAGTACAAAAGAAAGTTCTTTCTGACCTTAACTAGTCCAAAAGGTTGCACTTGATAGTTTAGTGAACAATCAAGTATGTCTTGTGGACTTAAAGCCAACAACTTCCCCCTTTTCTTTGCCAGTAGTCCCTCCACAACTGCCGTGGTAGCAATTACATAACAATCCCCGCATTGAAGCTGGTCTTTTGGTGAAGTTACACGGCCCTCAGCTCCCAATTTAGTGAAGTCGGAGTAGAGTCTTGCTGGTTTAACCCGATTCCGAAAGCTTTTTTCGGGTTCGGACGAGTTTCAGTTCATCGGAACGGGATCGGGATCTGGTTTATTTCCGATCCCGATTCTTTTAGTTTGATATAGGGGGAGATAAGAGACAATTCTATATACGACTATATTCATCGTAAACACGACCTATACTGTTTACCTCTAACAGCGATAAATAATGAACGGTTAAGCCACCGACGTGTTAAGATAGCGAATTCTAACTGGCACGGTTGTTATTTTATATCGTAACAGAAATCAAAAAGATACCGAGTATCAAAGAATTCGAAACTAGACTTTAAAGATTGACTTTTAAGAGGGAATCTATGAAAAAATCGAGCATAGTTAATGAGTTATATCAAAAATATGAGACAGTGCTCATTTTTGCGATTCCATGGTAGAAGAATATTATTAAGACTCTTCTGTTTTACGGAAAGATTGACCGAATATTTTTCTGCAAACTGGTGAAAACCGAAGGTCGGTATCGTTTTTCGTTCAACCATTATTCAGAAAAACGGCAGGGTGCATTATATGTCCAAATTGACAATAGAGGCTAGTATTTCATGACGCCACAACAATTATTTATTATTTCACAGAATTCAGACGATAGAATTGAGTTCAATATCGGTAAAGGGCAACGATTTCAAAATCCAATCAGATGGATTAAATAGCTGCAGTTCATACATCTGATAGAATTTAGTGTCAAATTCAGTAGGTAATATTACTAGCATTTAAGTTCCGATGCCAAGAATGAAACGAAAAGCTCTTCATAAGCGATTATGGTATAACCGTTTTGTTGCCGATCAAACTGTCGGAACGCATTTGTGAATGTCTAAATGAGCAAGAGACAAGATAGGACTGTCAAGTTTTATACTCAAGAATGTGTTTTACCTGTATTGACACACAAATTTGAATGAAGTCAGCGAAGTCCAGTGACCCACGAGACAAAGTATCAGATCTTTTTATGATTAAATCATAAGTACGATTTGACAGTCTGTAACCTAGTTATAATAAAAACAAACTACAGTAAAAATAATAACAGTTTAAGACTTGTTAATCTTTCTTGTTATTTGATCCTCTGTGGAAGCAGTGAAATTCCTACACACCTGCTGACTACCCGTCGGAATTTATAGTAACAAGAAAAGTTGGTGAATGTTACATTTTAGGAAAAGTACAGGCAATCCTGAGATGTCCAATTCTTAATACGTAATCTCAATCATGATATGACAGTCTACGTTTCGTCAAAACCTTATCTGTCAAAATAGAAATTAATCAAATAGTGCAATATCGTGTGAATGGTAAAACAAGAAAAGTTAATTACTCTTACCAAATGAAGTCAAAACTACTTTTAGTTCTCCCTTATCAATTGCTCCAGACTGGTCCGAATCATATGTTCTAAAACGTCGTGTCCAATCTGAAATGTATTTCCACAATGCCTTGAATTTAGAAAGGTCTATTGTACCGCTTTTGTTTTGATCAAACATAACTAAAGAAGATAAAACCCTTATGGAGAATTTATGTCGTACTATACTGCTCCCTATGCATACAGCGGGATCAGTGCACCGTCGTTGATCGTAACGGTTTAAAAGATTTACCTTACGAGAGGAGGCTACCAACTGTCCCATCGCTTTTTTCGCGAAACCTATTGGACAACAGGTAATCGAGTGTGCTGAATCAGAATATCACCATGGGTTTTCCTCAAAGGTCTCTGGAGATCCCGGTTTTAGGAAAACCAATTTTCAAACACTTTAAAAATAACCAAAAGACGTCTCTCAGCTCTACATGATCTTTCTTTGCAAAGTTATGGAATTTGCAAGAAAAGCCTTAAATGTTCATTGTCAGCTCAAAGCTACAGAAATAAGAGGAAATCAATTTAGGGCTTTTCTTGTAAATTCTATAACTTTGCACAGAAAGGTCGTGTAGAGCTGGGAGATGTCTCATTTTAATCAGAAATGCGCAGACTACAATCAGGCTTTATTAAGAAAGGTTTTGGTTGTTTTTTAAAGTTTTTAAGAACTAGTTTTCGGGAAAAACTAATTTTGCCCGGGTATATAGAAAAGTTCACAAATAGTTTTCCTGGGGACAGTTCACCAAGCTGAAAAGTAGCGCCCGGATCTCGCGACATTCCAGCTATATAGTAAGTATTTTCGACCTCGTTCTTGTAGTATTCATACAAGCTTCAGTGGCGCTTTCTGTTCATCTTAAAACAAGGCTGTCGTTTCCTTTTAATTGGTGAACTTTTCTCGAATCAAAACACGTAGTTTACCCTAGTGACTGTTAAATTTTTCATGGAAAACTTTTGTGCAAAAATGTATCATGCTCTGGACGATGACAACAGTCATTTCTAACCGTCTTTCTTATCATGCAATACTGGACGCACTTATGAAACAGCGGATTTATTCAAAAACCAGAACCGACGACAACTGGAGACATCTAACAGCACATATCCCATTACACATACTATTATTGACAACTGTGAGAACTGGAGAAACGTAACCGTACATAATTCACTACACATACTATTCTTGAGAACTGCAGAACTGAAACAGCACAGATCTCATTAAACACACGATTTTTGACAACTGGGGAACTCTGAGAACTGCAGAACTCGAGAAATGTAACAGCACATGCCTCATTACATATATTATTCTTCAGAACTGAAGAACTGTGAGAACTGGAGCACAGTAATACCACAAATCTGATTACATCTACCATTACCGACAAATGTAGAATTGTGGGAGATAAAATCGCACCTAGTTCATTACACATACTATTCTTGAGAAGTGGAGAACTGAAACAGCACATATCTTATTACGCATACTATTTTTGAGAACTGGATAACGATGAAAACCGAACAACTGTATCGGCACATATCTGATTACATATACCACTATTGAGAACTGTGAGAATTGGAGAACACTGCGAACTGGAGAGCTGTGAGAACTGGAGAACTGGAGAAGCACATATCTGATTACATATACTATTTTCCAGGACTGGAGAACGGTGAAAACTCGAGAACTGGAGAAGTATAATACCACATGTCTCATTACACATATCTCACTACACATACTATGCTCGAAGACTGAATAACTGTGAGAACTGGAAAACTGTAACAGCACACATTTGATTACAAATAGCAGTATTGAGAACTGGAGAACCGGAGACATGTAACAGCACAGATTTCATTAAATAGACTATTATTGAGAACCGGAGAACTGCCTAAATGTAACAGTACAGAGAATTGGAGAACTGTAGCAGCACATATCTGATTACACATACTATTTTCTATAACTGGAGAACGGTGAGAACTCGAGAACTGGAGAAATGTAACAACACTTGTCTCATTACACATATCTCACTACACATACTATGCTCGAGAACTGGATAACTGTGAGACCTGGAGAGCTGTCAGAACTGCAGAACCGGACAAATGTTCACCACCAGTAACATTCTTTCGTTTTCAATAATGCTGATACTGTAGAACCGGAGAACTGCCTAAATGTACCACCACATATCTGGTTACAAATACTACTATTGAGAACGGGAGACATGTCAGAACATGAGAACTGTGAGATCCGTAGAAATCGAGCAGCACATATCTTATTACACATACTATTCTTGAGAACTGGACAATTGTGGTAACTGGAGAGCTGGAGAAATGTAACTATACGTAGTTTATTACACATACTATTGTTCAGAACTACATTATGGAAAAGTGAAGAACTGTGAGCAATGGACAAATGCAACAGCATATAACTGATTACATATACTATTTTCCAAAACTGGAGAACGGTGAGAGCCCGAGAACTGGAGAAATTTAACAGCACAGGTTTCATTACGCATATCTCACTACACATACTATGCTCGAGAACTGGATAACTGTGAGAACTGGGGAACTGTAACAGTACATGTTTGATTACAAACACCAGTATTGAGAACTGGTGAACTGTCAGCACTGGAGAACCGGAGAAATGTAACAGCAGAGATTTCATTACATATACTATTCTTGAGAACAAGAGAAGGGAGAAAATTGGAGAACTGTAACAGCACATATCTGATTACATATACTACTATTGAGAACTGGAGAAATGTAACTGTACGTAGTTTATTGCACATACTATTCTTCAGAGCTTCATTATGTAGAACTGGAGAACTGTGAGCACTGGAGAAATGAAACTGTGAGACCTGCAGAAATCTAACGACGCATATCTTATAACACATACTATTCTTGAGAACTGGATAACTGTGATAACTGGAGAGCTTGGGAAATGTAACACTACATATCTGGTTACATATTCTACTATTGAGAACTGGAGAACTGTGAGAACTGCAGAAATGTAACAGCACATATGTCATTACGTATAGTATTATTGAGAACTGGAGAGCTGGAGAACTGTCACAAGTGGAGAACTGGTGAACTGTAACGGTTAGTGGTTCACTACATATACTATTATTGAGAAGTGGAGAACGGGGGACAGGTAAGAGTACGTGGTTGACTTACTTGGACGCACTGTTAGCTGTCGTTACTACTCACTCTCGCGTGTTACATTTCTCAAGTTCTCCAGTTCTCAATAATAGTGTATGGAATGAAATTTGTAGTGACACATTTCTCTAGTTCTGTAGTTCTCACAGTTCTTCGAATCTCAGTGGTAGTGTATGTAATGAACTACTTACTGTTCCATTTCTCCAGTTCTCACGGTTGTTCAGTTCTCAATAGTAGTCTATGTGATGAAATATGTACTGTTACATTTCTCCACTTCTCCAGTTCCCACAGTTCTCAGTAATAGTACATGTAATGATATATCTGCTGTTAGATTTTTCCAGTTCTCCTGTTCTCACAGTTCTCAAGAGTATATGTAGTCTATAAGTATCCTTGCGTATCATGCTAGGAACACCGTTTTATACGTATAGTAATGGTGTTTGTGGGAGCGACTTTCAGTACATAAGGTATTCGTATTATGACATCTCTGTTCTGGTGGTGAACATGAGTCGCTATATGTAAGTTCTGATTCATTTTTTCAATATCTGCTTTATGTTCGGCCATTCTGGTAACTCTTTTTCTATTTGTTTTACGTACGGGATAATTATCTTAGTTGTTGCACGGTACTTTATACACAAGCTTTTTTGTTTTCTCACCTAGATAAACATGAAAAGATGATAGTATACATCTTAAAAAGCTTGTGTATAAAGTACCGTGCAACAACTGTGATAATTATCATGTACATATATACGCATATTTGTACAATATGCATGGGATGACATATGTTTTGCATATACATGTTGGTGAACATGATTCGCTATATTTCTGATTAATGTTATCAATATCAACTTGATGTTCTTATATTCTAGTAACTCTTTTTCTATTTGTTTCCCCTACATGACAATTATCACAGTTGTTGCACAGTACTTTATACATAAGCTTTTTATGTTGTATACTATCATCTTTTCGAGTTTATCTAGGTAAGAAAACAAAAAAACTTGTGTATAAAGTACCGTGTAACAACTGTGATAATTATCATGTAGGGGAAACAAATAGAAAAAGAGTTACTAGAATGGCAAAACATCAAGCTGATATTGATAAAATGAATGAGAACTTGCATATATGTTCACCACCAGTAACATTCTTTCGTTTTCAATAATGCTGATACTCTAGGCCTTGAGGTGAACTGGAGGAGACGAGGTATAGAAGAAAGCTTATTTTACATACTACAGCTATAGTAAAGCTGTAAATGAGATCAAACATAAACTGCACGTGTTTGGTCGATAAAAGTGTCATTAAGGACATAATGTAGGAAGAAACCTTCTATGAACAGTACAGTCGACTGTACTCCATTCTCTTCCGTTCGTGTGAAACTGCTATTTTGTATATATAATCAAGATTTCTCTGTTTGTCATATGCTTTCCTGCTGATGGTGTTAGTACATACCGAAAGATCGAAAATAACAAGTGAATTTAGTTGAAAGTCAAAATGTATTTCGTATCAGTTCTATACGCGCTTTATACCGATTTATTCTCTACTGCTACCCCAACAACTTACTTGATAATTCAGTTTACTTTGCTTGTGCACTAATTATGCTGTAACTAATTACAAATGATTTTAACTTCTGAATCATACAGTTGAACAGTTTTGAATTCATCATTGCCTTTAAACTCGCGCAGATGATATAATAAAACGTATATGCACGAGGTAGCAGACTTATATAGCAGATTCTACTTTTTGAATGAAGTCCGCTGTTTCATAAATCACGAGAATAATTCTTTTCGATTATTCTTCGTTTCTTTGTGATTGTACTGTAATTATGCGTGCACACTCAGAGCTCACAATGAGTACCAGTAGAAAGCTGTTTCTTCAAGTAAGTATCTTAGAAAGAGAATAAAACTCGGAGGAATTCAAGTGTGCAAATATCGAAAATCTTTATAAATTTCTCTTTTTTAGAGCGACCTTCAGCTATATACAGAGCTTCCGATCGTATTTTCTGCAAAGACGCCGTTTTGTTAGATAACACATTTATGACACTCTCGGGCAAATGCCCTGAAAACCAAAGCCCTATCTACAATATGTGTTTATGTCACCATGCGTTTTTTCTGTAGTCCCCTCAATCGGGTCACATTACGATCCGTCGAAAAAATGGTTCGATCGAGCTAAAAATTTTACCACAAATACTTTAGATCCTATCTCAGGATGTAAATTGTTTCTTAGCGTTTTCGATTTCAGCTTTCGGCGTGAGAAGGTTTTTAAAATAAAAAATCAGTTTTTTATACGTGAGTTTTAGCGGACCATAAAGAATGACCCTTTCAGTATTTTGCTTATAACTTGGTTTGGATTTGTTTCCGAGACTCGATATTTTTTTTAAAAGATGCGCTGTGAGATACTCTGCAAAATCATACCTAAACTATAATTTCAGCATTTCAATCAAGAAAACTAAGCCAATTAGATGAAAGTCAAAAAAAATGTAAACTTTCTAAACTCAGAAATGACTATGTTAACATTTTGAAAGAAAGAAAAAATTAATTAGCCATTTTGTAGCCCTGACTTCGCTCTATCTTTTAGCTACCCTTCAAATCTTTTCACATCAAAAGCCACACCGAAATAATAGTTTTTCTATTGGTTGTCATGCATTTTTTCATTTAGTTTTTAAATTTTGGGTATAGTAGTGCTTTCAGTAAAAAGCCCCATAACTCCAGCATTTGTAGAGTATTTCGCAGTGCATCTTTTAAAAAAAACATCGAGTCTCGGAAACAAATCCAAACCAAGTTATAAGCAAAATACTGATAGGATCATTCTTTATGGCCTACCTGTTATTTTTCGAATATCTCAAGAAGGAAAGAATATTTTTCGAAAAGAAAAATTTATATCCTGGGATAGCGTCTAAAGTACTTATGGTAAAATTTTGAGCTCGATCAGACCATTTTTCAGCACGGTCGTAATGTGACCCGATGAAAACTAGAGTTTTCCAGAAAACCCATAGAAGAACACGTCAGAAAATTCTGGTAAAAAAATACATCGATTTTCTTCGATGTTCTATGTCGCATATAAATTTCGTCCCGATCCGACATCGGCTTCTTCGGTTTCCAGGAGGATCAAAAAAGAGAGAGAGGGGTACCCTCACGCATTTACGGTATATCGTATGGTGGAGGCACTGTTAGACAAACAACCTTTCCTCCCATACAAAAGCTTTTACCCCTAACTTACCCTATCTTATCTAGCATGTTTGGCTTATTCCACCCACTTGTACATTATAGTGATCAAAAATTCCATCTCATCACGCTCCGAATACGACCGATGATCCGTTTTATACTTATCACAAGTAGCTGGAATAAGAGTAGAAAAACAATTAATTGATCTCTATCATAGAAAGGAAGGATTCTAAGTCATTGCACTCACCACAAAGGATAGAAAACTAATTTCTACATAGTTTTTGATGACATTTACGACAATCATACATGCTAAAGATGATGTTAAAGAATTATGCCACCCGAAAACTTTTTAAGAATTCTTAGAGTGTGAGAAAACTACACATTATAGTTAGATTTATCAGCTGAAATATAAAAAACATATAGTGCGCTCAATGCATGGGAGAACCTCAAACAGCAATCATGAGGGCGAACTAGATGGCAAGCGTTAGTCAAGCATTAGCTGTTTTGAGAAGAAAACTAATGAAATACGTTTTCAAGGTCACTTTTTCGACGATTAACTTGACGTATAGTATAATCCTTCTGCATGTATTTTTCTGAAGTACTGACAAGTGTTCGTCAACTAAAAAGATAGACGACACTTTTTGTCATCAAAACTTGGATGTTTACTCATTCATCCAGTATCCAAGAAAGTTTTTGTGTGGTGCTACATGTCATTCACTTGAATCGTGATACATTCTATTTTTTCTTATTTACCGTTCTTTGACTGCGCACTATTCAGGTGAGAAATAATGATGCAACAAATCTTTCCTGACCTTTTCTCATACAAAGTACACATAGTACTCTTGCTGACTACACCGACATTTGATAAATAATCAAATATTCTATTTTGTTTGTCAGAAAAAAGACCACATAGCCGAATAATAATGAGTGACTTATCTGGTAAGAACCTCCGAAGAAATTCAATGGTGTTGCTTTCATCAACATCATCCTCAACTTCGGCGCTGTTGACAGCTGATAATTCATCTACCGGATCAAGAGTTTTCGCACAAGTACCATCGAAGAAATGGGTTATTGTTGATCATTCGAACGTATGTCGAGCATTGAAAGTTAGTGGCATGAAATGGAAAATAACGAATTCGAATTTACCTCAGTAGTTCGCAAATAACGATAGCTTCCGATTCGTACAATAGAATAGTATACTGAAGGTATACTACACATACTTTGTATAACGTGCTAATAATGCAGGCAAGGAAGCAAAGATTTTTTCCGCTTTTTTTGACATGATTGGATAGATATTTGTACTACTACTAACTAAGGATCATATGGTAGATTTTGGTTAGAACTCAATTACATGCGTTTCAGAGACTTATACCATAGTAGTGTATTAAAATAATTTAACTTCGGGATTAGATCTGATTTATTACAACATTGTTTGTTGATTATATTACAGTTGATCGGAAGCTTCTGTTTTAAATAATAAAAAGCTTAAAACAAGGATTGTTGAACTCATACAATTAATCCACTCTGGACTATGTGCCGGTTGAATACAAGATGAGTTTTTTGCCTGAATTTTATTTTCTAATTCTACTATTAAAAATTCAAATAGCTTCATCGGTGATATTATTTTTACCTTTGAATTTCAATAATTGTAGAACTTTTTCGTCTGATAATAGCTCATCATCTGCAGAGTCACTATATACCATATGATTCATAAGATGTTTTGATCAATTTTGATCGATCGCGAGACTCGTAACTGAAACTTGATTGCGTAGGTAATTACCCGATGTCATTCAATGATTCTCTAATTTACCTTGGAAGCAACTACGCATCTAAAATACGAGTAGCATTATCCTCACTATATCAAGGCTTTGTCCATTTTCGTAAGGGTCTCTTCAGCTGGGTTGTGATATGAAACATGGTGGAAAAAATGAATGCACGTACTTACGTGTCATTGTTAGTCGAATAATAACAACTTATCTTGTTCAAGCAAGTAGATGCAAATGACAGTCCAACCTACGAAGTTTGAGCCATAAACCACAGTTAATTAAACTATGTCTAAAAATCAACAAATAAGCCTGCTGCACTTGTTAAACTTTGACCGATCTGATCAATAATTGATAAGAGTCGCACTGCAATATTATGACCCTGTCTAAAACCAGTCTGAAGTATACCGGCATCTGGGACCCATCTGCGAAAGTGAACAAGAAAACATTTCTCATACAATTGAGAGAAAGATGCAAGTAAAGATATAGGTCGTGTATCTGTAACACTAATAGTACTGGATTTAATTTTTGACAATAAAATCATTTTGACGATTTGCCAGTGAGAAGGAGTGCGCAAAGTAGAAGCATACACATTAAAACAAGTCAAAATTATTGGAAGATGACAAGGCGGCAATATTTTTAATATACGATTTGATACGCCATCCAACCTGGATGAATTTTTGTTTTTTAAGGATGAAATCGCACTTTTTATGTCTCTATATGAAACAGAAAGAGATTGTAGAGAAGAATTTCTTCGCCGATTTCTCCATCCACTTTGCTCGCTTCCATTTCAATAGAAGAAAAGCTACTCAGATGTTCAGAAAACTGTTCATTATAAAACTGTTTTGCTATCTCACACATTTCACTAAGCGAAGAAACCACATTGTTATTAGAGAAAAAACTTAGAATCGGTGGAGCACGCCCCCCAAAATGAAATTTCATTTTTCCCAAAACAAGGATACATCGTATTGATTCAGTGTTTTATAATAATTTTTCCACGATTGTCTTATAGACAAAAATCTCTCTCCGTATTATTTTCATATATGTGTGTAGTGTATTAACAAAATAAGGATGTCGACTTTTACGAACAAGTAGCGCTCATCATTCTGATTCACTTATCCCTTGACTGGAAAGGAACTGCCAGTATCAAATTGTTTCTACAGAACAAATAATCATCTTTCTTGTTCACATTACATTCTGAAGAACATTCTCAACAAGCAGCAGCAGGCTAGTACTACGACAGTTCTCACCACCATCGTCGTTCTTGCAAGGCAAGAGATAAATGAGGGACATTCCCAATTCGTAAATTCTTATTTCTAACCACTCTCGTATTATGTCTTGACGTGTACGTTTGTCTGCCCGCTAATAACTTGTGTCTACGTTCTAACACAATGGGGGGAAGTATCTAAAATATGCTAAAACTTTTCTCTGATCTGATGTGTAAGCTTCCTAATATAATATAATGCTAAAAGGTTTTCACGAAACCCTCCAAAGATCCCAAGAGGTCTAGTACTATTTCTGAATTGAAGACAATACTCACGCCTGCATTCGGTCGGCGTTCACAACTAGGGTACCTGAGAAATATTATGAACTTGTCTCATAGTGCACCATCTAATATCAAGGTAAGACGTGTTCTGGACACACTATGAAGATGCCAAGGGCCTTGGAAGCATCACTAATCGATGCGTCATGATGGACTACCTATATGTATATATATATATATATATGTTCTGCCCTAGATGACTCGTTGGTGTTATCAAACGTGGCTGATTTCCAGCGACATCCACCTTCGAACTACGGGAAAGGTTTGCTTAGCTTTTCTTTCTCTGCATCAGTAGATATTTCGGCCATCTCTCTGAATATTTTCTCTCTCGTAGTTAAAAAAGAATTTTCTGTATTTGCTTTCTTATGATTGACTTATATATGGAGTATCTGATAGCCATTTTTCCATATTTTCCACACACAAGCCCACAACCACTTTAGCGCTCAACTAAAGTCAACGGAATGGTAGAATACCCACTCATTTTCATGGAATGAAGTTCCGGAGAAGTTTTCGACTAATATAATCGATCCTAAAGACCGCCCAAAATCATTTTCTGATTCCCCTAGTCGAATACCTATTGCCATCATTTTCATCCAACCAAGTTGAGAAAAACATTTCGACCAATAGCATCCATTCTAGACGTCACTCATATCCATTTTCTGGTTCCCCATACTCATCTACCTACTCCATATCATTTTCATCCATTCAAGTGGACGTGATGTTTTCGACCAATAGGATTCACCGTAGAGGTCGCTCATACTCGGGGATTTTACGGGGGATTTTCTATGAACTGGAAATTAGAGATAAACATTTCGACCAACCGAATTGCCTGTAGAGGTCGCTCATACTCATCTTCTGATTCTCCGTATTCGACTACTCACTCCATATCAATTTCATCTCTTCAAGTGGAAATCATGTTTTCGACCAATAGGATTCACCGTAGAGGTCGCTTATGCTCATTTTCTGATTCCTCTTGGTGAACTACCTGCTCCATATCATTTTCATCCAATCAAGTTTTGCTCTACTGGTTTGTGTCGCTAGTATCTAGTCTGCGGACATACAAACATACATACAGGCATTTTAACTCGATAAGACCCTTTCCTTTACAGTTAAGGCAACAAGTTTTAAACACTGTCTTTTACTTTTAATTAGCTCAATCAGATGCGGAGGTAGCGATGGCCTATAAGAGTCACAGCACCGAACCAAAGTCACATGCGCTGAAGCTAGAGCAAGAAATCGTTCGTAGATACGAAAAAAGTCCGTTTTATCTTCCAAACATTGACGTAAACACTAAAAAATATTGAAAACTTTCCAGTATATACGTTTAACTGTGTAAACACGATCCTTAGTTAAAAACTTTATAGTAGATGACCAGAAAATCCGATAGTGGTCACTACCAATAGATGGAAGAACAGAAAATTAGATGACATAAACCAACTAGGTACAATGATAAGATCGATCGTAGCATTTGAGCGCGTAGTTGTAGGTACAAATTTATTAACAACCTCAAGGGAATATGTGCCATTAGACATCCAATTACATAATGCCCGTCCCTTTTGATTTTCTAAGGAATTTGACAAAGTCAAATGTTTCGCGTTTAAGTCATCAAATAGAACGGTATTTACGTTTTATCAAGAAGAGAAAAAGGAATCTGCTTCAGTGGAGGTGAATAACATGTGGCAAGCTGAAACTGTTCTGAAGATGTACCTTCGTCTATAACCAAAAGGTCAACAATATTTTGAAAGTTTATAACGCGACTAGAAGGAATAGAGCGATGCACCGCCACTAGAACTCCGCCAAAAGCATTTAAGCCGCTGCGTATACAATAAAATGTGTACGAAAACATGCAATGGTCATTTTCTCATGATGTTTACCGTTCAGGATAATAATCGAAGCGGGCGTGGAAGTTAGTAGTTCGAAAACATCATAAAGATGAACGGTTAAACTATTAACATTTACTAAAACAAATGAGATTTCGAATTCTTCATTTTGCCATTTCATAAATTCCATTTCATCGCCACTCTAATATCGTAGCGTCCCCCCATTTGGACAGAAGTGTCTTTAACATTTTTATTTGATTTTTTGATAGATCATCAACTGCAATATTATAATCAATTCCTTGGTGTGGAACAAATTCTAGTGCATTTGGATTCACGCCATAATAGACAACTGTTGAATATTCGGTATCGTTTCTGATTGATTTATTCCTTGATTATCGATAGTTTGCACATTTTTCAAAATATCGAACAAAATGGTTATATGGTAGTTGCAATAATTGCCCGACATTCGTATGTTTCGCCTGTTTATGAACATAATCTGTTAACACACAAACGAGAGGACCTATCTAATTATTCAGGCATTTTTTTATAACATCCGCTTCTTTGAAGTATTCGTCTAATGTTGATCGTCGAAAAAAATACATTTAGCACGACTCTTTCCCCACATAGTTTCTTATTCAAAACTAGTCGTTGGTTTAGGTTAAACAAAATCAACGTTGACATTTATGCAAAATCGTTTAAAAAAAGCTCTTTTCATCTTCGACCAATTCCCGAATTGTGTTTCTTAATATCGAGATGGACGAAAGTAATAAGAATTGTTTCTTTTTTGCATATTTTCTTTTTCCGACCAATGGTTTGTCGACTACAGGTAGTGCAGTTAGCGATAACTGTTAGCGATGATTTTTGCTTTAAAAGAAGCGAAATAATATGTCAAAGTTTCACTTCCATTAACGAAAGAGTATCTGAGTGATGTGCATAGCAATTGTACGAAGCTGTTCATGTAATGTTTAGCTTATAAAATTCTCTCTACTCAATCGATTTTAAAATTTTAGTTTTGATTTTGTTTGTTTAAAGATACACATACAACTGTGAAAGGATAACGCCATTTTACTTGCCATTCCAGAGAAATGGTTCAAATAGTAGAGCATACCAAGATTTGAGCTTCATGTATCTTCAGAAACTATAACCAGTTTTTCAGAAACGCTAAAAATATAACCAATATCTTTCGTAGCAAGGCATGATTGTAGCGCACATTTCTGATTAAACGAGGCATCTCCCAGCTCTACACGATCTTTCTTTGCAAAGTTATAGAATTTACAAGATAAGCCCTAAATGTTCATTGTCAGCTCTAAGTTACAGAAATAAGAAGAAATTAATTTAGGGCTTTTCTTGTAAAATCTA
>CAJNOQ010004534.1:0-17281 GCA_905250885.1 Didymodactylos carnosus | reverse complement strand
GTATGATCAAATAGCATAGAAAAATAGAACATTCTTTTCTCTATCAGACTATATAAAAGAAAGTTTCTTTAACCTTTCTATAAGGGATAAAAATACCACTGCCACTACTTTTGGTATGCCCTAAGTAAAAGGCCTGATCACAGTAAACGGAGAAAAAAAAGTATTGTAATTATAGGCTACTTTCAGTATTCGTCAAAGTTAGCGGTAAATAACGCTAGTCTCTGTAACTTACCAACTTTTCTTTTTCAATCAAATATCGAATAGTTTTATTCAATAGAGGTTAAACAAAGTGTACACTTTCCAGCAACATAACGTTTACTTGTTGGATGATTTACTTCCTAAATAACATGCTATATGCATTTTCTGATAACATTTTTTACATTTTGCACTTTGATAGTGTTGAAGATGCTGTGGATTAATCAGTATTTTTAGATGATTACTGTAAATAAGTTGGTCCAAATCCGAACGAAAACGAATGGAACGATTCTTATCAACTGCAAAACTATATGTTATTGTATCACATGGGTCAAACTTTACAGTTAGACTGTCTAATGGCTACATTCCACTTAGTTTTTTACGGAAAAGTTTATAGAAGCCGTCATTCTGCTGTTCACTTGTGTGCTCAATATATATAAGTTTCAAGGGTACTATTCTTGAGTTTTTTCTCTCTTGCTAAGCTAGAATGTGAATTCTTTTTTGTCTTTTTGTTTTGTTCACTTCATTTCAGATTAAAAGCTACAGATGTTCTTAATTTACTAAGTAAAGCTTCAGAGCGATTTGGTTCTAATTCTCTAATAATACACAGATGTCGTGTTGAAGCGAATAAAACTTGTCATAATGTTTTAAGACGTGTGGCCTTTGAAAAGAACTTGCTTCCAACAGTTTATTCTTCAACGCGAAATATGTTTCACCAACAAACATATTTCAGTTTGGAAATGTAGACTTGATTTCTGATTGTGCATAGTCTGATGACTGTTGGTTCAATCTGACTACAGAGGATTGCGGTCATTTTGTATTTTGTTTACAGAAGAAAGCGAGTGCTTTTGTCTCTTTTCCGGAACAATAAGCAATGGTATAGCAGAACTGGCATGACATAACAATACCTTTATAACAGCTGTAGTTCAAAGCTGATCGATTATCTGACAGATATGAGTTCCGAAGGGGACCAAGGGTGTAGAACCCCACAAAACTGTATGCTCTTTCATTCTAGATAACTTTAGAGAAGATCTGAAATGGGACCGATCCTCGTTCTTATTGCATCCCGTCCTTTAGAGCATTTGAGTTATTGAATGTTCTAGAATTATAGAAAAATTAAAGAATTATAGAAATTATGTTAGAATTACTGTCGATATCCGCGTTGTTCGTTATTTATAATTTTTCTTTCATCGAAAATGAGTTTTTCATGGCTTTCACTCGGTTCGTTGTATCAATGAGCGTTTCCTCGACTACGTACCGCTCTCTATCCGCTACTTGAACAGTCATTTCTATCCTCTTCATAATAACTGCCATTTGTTAGTGTCCGTTTGAAAGAATTATATAATCATTCGTTCTATTTACACGATACAACAGACTGGTTCTAAATCTTTTTCTTTATCGTTACGATAAAGACTTCACTTTGTTCTTTTTTGTCTAATGAACATGTCGCTGTCTTATTTATCCAGGGTCGACAAGTACCTCTGTTTTCATCTCTTGAACGGAATCAAAAAACGGTCACAATGACAGAGAGCTTGTTTTAGCATAGACGAGTGAGAAACAAATACTTTTAGAAAATAATCAAACTTTTTTAGCCCAGCTTTTGGATTCGGACAAACTTTTTAATGGGCCGTTAATGGCTGATCAGACCTAATTTAGCTTTTCAATCAACCGATTCGACTATTATATATTTTGAGATTCTAAACGGAGCCAGTTTTTACTAAAATTTAAGCCTGTCGTTCAGTGCAGCTATGTCTAGAGCAATCCACAACAGAGTGAGGCGCTGTTGAGATTTCAAATAAAACTTTGCACACAATTTGGTTGATTAAACACAATTAATCCATATTTCTAGCTTCTATATGCGCTTTTATTTTCTCTGTTGGCCAACCGCACAAGATCGGGCAATGATGAAAAGACTTTCTTTTATTAAATTGACTAGTCACTTATTTATTGACTTAGTCGCTTTATTTTATTGACTAGTCACATTCTGAAATGTAATGCTTTTCCAAAACACGAAGATTATCAAATATATAATGTCAATAATGATGGAATAAGATAAGATGGTGCGATGCTGTATTATGATTTCGAGACAGCCATATTTTACATCTATGAAGGACATTTCTACTGCCACGAGATGGAGGCGAGCTCCACAGGTTCTTAAATTTGCTTAATAAAACAAAAGTATTCAAGTAAGGAACAATTTTTTCGTATCCGTTTTTTCTTCTGTTATTTTTGTTCTTCCACTGCTTTTTTTTCACAGGTAAAGTTTTGTGAAATGATAGTTACTTTTTGGCAATGTATACCCCAAAATCTGTATTTTATCCTTTTAATATTTCGAAATGAAGGAAGCAAGCAAATGGAAGAAAGAAAAAGAGAAACAGTAAAATATATGTTGGTCTAAATCCGTATGAATAATCAACGAGGAGTTCGGAAAACGTCATGATTAAGCAGTATACAGCATTCAGAATTTTGTACTAGTAAAAGACTTTTTTTATATTTTATTTAATTTTCAGATATACAAAATGTCGGCAATATCTATGGTATCATCAACAACTTTACAATTAATTAAAATTGGACAACTAAAACAAACAATTTTTGACGTTGAATTACAATTGAGACAGTTTAGAAAGGAATCTACTCTGATTAATATCAGAATAAATCCAGATCAATTATTATCAATTTTTAAAAAATCAACCAACATCGCTCGAACTCCTTTGGATAACTCTGTTGTACATATGTATTTATCACAAGAAACAAACAATGTGATTAAAAACACGTCCTCGAGATTATCCTCCTCATCGGACGACGACGATGACAACAACAACGATAAAGAAGAAGTACTAGTAACTCAATCGTCACTATGATAGTCTTCTTTTGTGAGGAGAGTATCTCTGCCTATGTTATAGGAAGATTTGGATGGTGTAGAGGAAAGTGATATTCAACTGGTTATGTCAGAAGTAAAAAAAACACGGAAAACGATAAAAGTAAAAGTCATCAAAACATTAAAACGGTATAATAACGATGTGGTTAATGCTATCATGGTAAGAATTTCCCAACGTGGTTATTAAAACATAAACACGTTAGCAAAACACTTTTTCTTATGTTTTCTTCACAGGGATTAGTCAACTAAATTTGATAATCGTTAACTAAAACATTTTTTTATCAATATTGATACAGTTCGTTCTCTGATGTGATACATTCTCATAGAATTTTTATATACTTGTATAATAAATATTCATCCATGAAATACTAGTCCAAAAAGATTTTCTATATTTTTCATATTTTTAATATCTATCATTTGGCAAATTTCCAAACTAAATACAGCTTTATTTTTAATACATTTTAACAGCTAACACAACTCTATTACACTTCTCTCATCTATCAACGACTATGAAAATAACTGAACATGCACAGTAATACTTTAGTGTAGTCAATATAAATTATATCATCTAGTATGAATAGGCGTTGAATTTTTGTTTTCAAGGAAATCGTAAGTTATTTACCGTACAGTGAGAATTCAGGTTATGGAGTGTGCAATCATCCCAGAGGATCTTCTAGGAGGTCCATAAACTCTGATGCTCTAATTATAAACAGTTGTAGTTAACAAGAATCATTTGGTAACGTCTTACAATCCGATTTATTAGTGAATCTTGTATGCTTCCATTAGCGCAAAATAATTAGAATTGAAAATCTGATTATTACTTTTCATTATTTTACATGCACAGCTACTTACTACTTAGTCATGTTTCTTCTTGTCATATACAAATAGCGTCACACTTACATCTCGTTGAGTCTATATTTCAACAGAAAATAGTCTATTTTCATGATTATAAAAGTGGTTTACGTTGTAAAAATGAAGGATGTAAACAACGAATGAAATGGATATGTTCAAAATGTAACATTCACCTATGTGTACATCCTGCACATAATTGTTTTAAATCTTATCACATTCAAAGTTGAAAAATATCTATTTTATGGATTAAAACGTGTGTCAAAAATACGTGTGTTATTGTAAAAAGTATTCTTTCATATGTATTCAGCTTTCGTTTGTTCATTTTAGTCAAACATAAAGAAATCAATGGTATTTTTGTAAAATCAACGCTCTCTCATAAAGAGAAAAATACTAGGATTTTTTCAAGTTGTTCCCCCCCAATGGTCACTGGAGTGACCAAGCTACCCTGCATAAAGAACAAAGTATCTGGTCCATCTGTCCATACCATTGGCATATTGGGGAGGCCAATACTCTATCCCGATGGTTGTTTCATCAGTAGCTCTTCTGGAACCGCTATGGGGGGTAAAGGATTAAATTGTATAAGGAAAAAAATTCAGAATGACTATCGGATGAGGTATGACGTAGAAATCTAACTTTTACCTTCCCGATGGGATTTCAGAGCTAAAAAGTATTTTGAAAAAAGCCTTACGGCTAGTTTCACTCAGCAGAAACAAACATCTTCTTACATATCGCGATGCACTCTATCCAACGAGGTATAAATGAAAAGAAACAACACTAGTGTTGCAAATTCCAATTAGTGGCACGGTATATTCAATCCAAAAAAAAGAATAGTTTATGAGTTGGAGCTATGCCCTTGTATGATTTATCGATGGCTATTCTATGTCATCCCGTCATAGTCATGTTACAACTATATATTATGGCCATCATTATCGTGTGTCTTAACACTAATTCTTTTAACATATTCATATAGTGACATTAAAACTGTGCAATTTGGTATAACCATCATTGCACGTGGCAATGTACCACTCATTAAACCTCTTAGTGCACCACGTTGTTTCACTAATGTAAGCAATGTATGTAGAACTGATGTACGCTGTTTTTGTACTTGTAAACGTGTTTTTAATACATCAATAGGTTGTGTGATTAATGATGCGATACCAGAAGCCAAGACGGCTAGAAGAAAACCAGAGAAAAAATAGGGTGAGAATGACGGCGAGTGAAATTTATCTGTCTCAATGTATAGGATGAAAACGACACTTTTGAACAAGTTTTGCTTGTTTATGATACCTACCAAGATATCTTACAAAAGTGTTGGCACAAATAACCAGAACTTACCTCATATTGTTCGGATCAACTAGCTAAATTTTAGAATTGAACACCGCTAATCTGTAGGAGTTGCCGAAAATAGTTATAGGCAACTTATTGTTCGAGTAGCGAAAAAAATCTGATTTTTTGCGTTTTCTAACGATTCCACGGGAGTTGTAAAGCTTCTCTTGATCGCGTTGGAATCAATCCATATGAAACCTATCACGATACGCAAAACTGTTGGCACAAGCGATGAGACTTACCTCATTTTGTAGATCTCGACATGTTGAATATCTAATGGTGAAAACCACAGGTCTTTAGCTTTGTAGGAAAAAAAGTTGTAGTCATTTTAATCTGTCATCGGAAGTGGTTGAAAAACTTTCAGACTGTATTCTAAGTTCGTTAAGTTTTGTAGAAGCTGAGGCTTTAACATCTTTAACTCAAGATCCAGATATAGAGTTCAATGCACTCTTTCACTTAAGACCAATCTCAATGGTCTACGTTAGAGAATATAGACAAGTCAGGCGAACGACCAGTGCACTTTTCCGCTGAAAGAGTAAAACGACTATAACTTTTTTTCCTACAAAGCTAAAGACCTGTGGTTTTCACCATTCGATTCAACATGTCGAGATCTATAAAATGCGGTAATTCTCGTCGCTTATGTCGATTACTGGTGCAATGATAGTACGTTTCATATTGCTGAAGTCATTGTCAAACTTAGAATTCCGATCTTAGTGTCAAATAAAAGAGTACATCAAACTTCGTATCATTTTAATAAAGGAAAATCATATCCGAACGCTAAGCCTTTGAAAAAGGTGACTGCTAAACGTCTCATAGAAAACTACTTATCTTCAAGCACATTAAAAAATGTTTTTTCAACATAGCACTGGATATTCCGTTGAATTTTCTACAAGATACGGCGGCCACTATCTATAGGGTTTACAATAAATAAGTGGTATAGAAAATACGAACGGTACGAAACCATTCGGCATCAAAGTGGAAACTTTGGCCTTTTGCTATAGCTTACGTTACTGAGCCTATAGCTCATTTATCTCAATCTGTGGAAACACGGTGAACACTCCACTTTATGCAGACTCGAAAAACTGTTTGATCATGTAGTCAGAAGTGTTTTTGAATAGAGTTTAAACTTGACAGGTTCCTAGATAATCGAGACTTTCGAAAACCTTTGCGAGAAGGCAAAGGATGATTCCATTGTGTTTTCTCAGTCCAGACATACAGAACCTCACATGCTCTTTCATCTGATACCACGCTTAAGATTCTACGTTAAGGAATGCGATCCTAAGCGGTTAGACAAGTTAGAAGACATTGAGAGGAAATATACGAAAAATGTATTTTGCCGCTTTGAGAGTATAACGACTATAATGTGTTATCGTGCAATAGATAGGACCCACGTACTTATTTTACCATATGATTCAGCTCACCAAACTCTACAAAAGGAAGTGACTTCCGTCGTTTGCATCAAGCCGTTTGTATATCGTAATACGTATTATATTGATTGATTTCGTACTCCTAATCGATTTGAAACTTTCTTACCGGATAGAGGCGACGTTATATAATCATATTTTCGTGTTAATATTATTTCTAAATGATGTTGTATACGCCAATACAATGTCCATATAATCGATGAAAATGGTACATTAATTGCTAATGTAATTAGGTAACCTTTATAAAAACCGCGTAGACCATCACCGGATTTATGATAAACTGAATCAATAACATTACGGACACCATATCGGCCGGACGGAGTCTCACGATCATAATACGGTTTAATCATTAGACGTTGCATCATTAAATCACATGGAACTAAAATATTTATGAGTAAATGCTAATTTGTACTAAAAACAGGCTAGCTATTAAGTTAAAAAAGTTTGAACTTTTCTCTTCGTATTTTATTATATTAATGAAGTAATACAATTAACTAAACGTTTCGATATGTTAACATATCATCCTCAGTAATTAAGAAACGAAATATTTTATAGATCCATAATCTAAATTATAACAAATTTTCCCGAAAAATTTGAAAATGTTAACATAATTTTTGTAATAATATTATAAGAGTTGCTAAACATCATACATAAGATTTATCTATATTTCTTATTATCTGTCTTCTCAGATCATACCTAGCATTTTCTTTTCTATACATCTCTCCTTCTTTCTCTCCTTTCTCTTCTGCTTTTAAACTATTTTTCTTTTCTTTCTTTATCTGTTTGTGTATTCTACCACTGTCTTTTTTTATCCACCTATCTATCGTTGGTCTCCATTGATGACTGATTCTTGTTTATACTGTTGTACGATTTGTTGGCAATAGAATATACACTTTCTAACCTTTTTCGTTTGAAAATGTTTGACTCAGCGTCGAAAATTACACTCTCTTCGAATTTGATTTTTTTTTACATGCAACAGTATGTTTAGCTATCTCTGACAATTCAACTTTTTCTTTGGCTACGTAATTTTGATGCTGTTTAACTCTCCTGTCGAAACACTCACTTTCACCTACATACACTGAGCTACATTCGCAGTAAATGCCATAAATAGCATTTACATCCTATACAATTTTTTGATTCCTTTTTAAGTTGGTTGCATGCTACCATTCTGGTTTTATTCAAGATATCTCCTATATTCTTTGAGTGTTTTGTAAATATTCGAACATTTTCTTTCCTCAAATTTTGTTTAAGCCTTTCTGTCATACCTTTCAAGTGTGGCATAACTACAGTGGATGTATATATTCCGTTATCCTCGTTCTTACTGTTATGGTTTTTCCTAATGTTTCTAACTTTATTCTTTATAGTTTTTGTGGAAGAGTTAGGATAACTACTATTTTGCAGTAATTGACAAAGAGCTGTGATGTCTGATTTGTTAGTTTCATTTTTATTTATCATCATTATTTTATTGAGCATATTACTAGCAATGTTCTGTTTAATGGTTTCATTCTGATCCGACCTAAAATCTAATAATGATTTTAGCTGCTGTTGGTTTTCGATACCACGTTGTCTTAAATTTGAAGGCTAGCTATTGATCATGCAAAAAGTTGTGCGTGTAAAAGGACAAGTTGCGATAAGGCTGCGTCTCTGCCCACAAACTAAAACGCATAGATTAGACTCAGCCAAATTCAAAATTAAAATCATACGATGTAGCTAGTAAAATTGGTCTTTTAGTCTAGCTCCCTATAGTTGCAAACTGTCCCGTAATGTGTGAGAAAAGTAAGAATACTAATTTTTCTCGCTAAATATGACTATGTTTCAAAATATAGCAAACTCTGATGTTTTTTAATAACTGTAGAATGACAAGAGCTGGAGACCGCCGGTTTTCAGTTTCTTAAAAAAATAGACAACGCAGCATATAGATCTATGAAATAATGAAGCTTCCAGAAAAGATCTACCAATAAAGATGTACCATACGAATCTAAAAACCTGAGCGTGTTATAACATTATAGTTGTTATACTCTCAAAGCGGCAATATACATTTTTCGTATATTTTTTCTCAATGTCTTCTAACTTGTCAAACCACTTAGGATCGCATTCCTTAACGTAGAATCTTGAGCATGGTATCAGATGAAAGAGCATGTGAGGTTCTGTATGTCTGGACTGAGAAAACACAATGGAATCATCCTTTGCCTTCTCGCAAAGGTTTTCGAAAGTCTCGATTATCTAGGAACCTGTCAAGTTTAAACTCTATTCAAAAACACTTCTGACTACATGATCAAACAATTTTTCAGGTCGACATAAGGTGAGCGATAAAAATATACATAGTGACTACCTAGGCTTGAAAATGCTACAGCAACATATCCGCTTTACATTAGCACAAGTCTCAGGACTCCATCTACTATGGTTCAGGAACTGCACGCATTCTTCAGAGACCTATCCGCCGTATAAACGTTAAGCCTGGAAAGTCAAAAAGACCTTGATTTATATGTTTCCAAGTGAGCTGTATAACGTGACAATACTTATTTTATTGTGCCACACTGTTTCTTAACCGAATCTTTATGTACGATTATATTGAACTGAGGGGTCACAAGGACTACTAGATACTAGTCTCGTCTTCGCTTTGTTCTTCCTCATTATCATTCATCTGCTCCTCCTGATCATCATCTGTTTCTGGCTCCGACTCATTCTTCATCCAATCATCTGCTTATTTAAAAGTCTGTTCATATTTTTTCACATGTTCATAATATCCATGAAAACCAGTCCAACAGCAGCCATATGTTTCAAAATTTAATTATGAGCAATATAACTACACGAAGATTTGTATTATAGCTTATTTGAAAACTAACTATAAATCAAGTTTCTTTTTTGGCTTCACAGGGGTAACGTTTTTCCAGCGGACGGGTCTCCGTAGACTGCCTGCAGTTTCTGAATCAGGGTAGATGAGCTCATGAGACCTGTGCCAATGTATAGAGGAGATGTTACTGTATATTTAGAAGCGTTTTCAGTCTTAAGTCACTATGTATTAATCTTGAAAAAATATGCAAAACTAGATGAAGCGTGTTTAAATCTTCCAACCGACTGTAGCCTGTTGTGAATCGAGTGCTGTCATATCGAGCCGGCAGTACTAAGTATATGAAAACAGAATGCAGCTAGATGTTGTTTGAATAAACTTTTGAAAACAGCAAACTAGAAGAGCGCGGCTGGTAATTTCTGACACTAGACAGTTGGGCCTATAATTTCAGGAAACATTCAATTTCTCGATAAGCCTCATGCTGACGAGCCTTTGGACTGAAAAAGTCCCAGCTTGTTATTCGACGAAGTAACGCAGTGAGCTGTACTCAAAATCTTCTGCAGTTATACAGAAGGAACCCATCTGTACACACCGATACAAGTCCTGAGTTTTTAATCTATTTACAATCCGGCTGATATAGGTAGGCATTCTCCGGACACTTATCTCCTGATCAACCCTGAGGTCTGATAACCTCAAAACGACATGCCACATACGCTATCAAACGCACTGATCATCGTGACATTATTTATATTCTTCCCAACTTCAAGGTAACTCTGGATGATGAAGCATTTAGAAAGTCACGTTTGAACGACTGGATCCTGTTAAAACTAAAATGTTGTAAACTCGTTATTAATCAATCAGATCCACTCAAACTTTCAGAATATGAACTTAATTCGTATGCTGGATAAACCGATATAGTCAAAGTCGTCTATAAACTAAGAATTTACTATTCGGGGTTTCCCAGGAGATTTCAAAAAGTACTTCACAGTTTTGAGCGATGTTCTTTTCGGCGGCTAACTCAGAATAGTTTGAAAAGTGCCGGAAGTAGGATTTACAGAAAAACATGGTTTTTCATATATCAATTTACAGAAAATTATTTTTTTAAAGTAACATTTGTCTCCAAAAATATTTCAGATTAGTTGTTTTATTCAGAACTGAATGCGCTACGTTTTTAAAAAACGTTTAACTCTCACCGAAGAGAGTTTCTTCTTTCAAGGATACATTATGGTAAGTCTTTTTGGTAGACCGGATTTTTTCATAGATCGAACCTTATACGGCAAATAAATCCAAGCATTAGTTAACTTTACTTTCAGTCTCACAAGGCAAAGTTTCAGTTTTGGCTTACTCACAGTGTTGACTAGAAAATACTAATTCTGCCTCTGATGTTTTGCCTGCTTAGCGAATATATTTAAGGGTACCCCTCGTCGTTATTGACCCTCTTGAAAATCGGGGAAGCCGATGTCGGATCGGGGTGCAATTTATACCAGGAATAGAACATCAAAAAAGAAAATCGATGTACTTCGGCTGACGTGTTCTTCTATGGGTTTTCAGGAAAACTCCAGTTTTCAGTAGGACACATTACGATCCCTCGAAAAAATAGTCCGATCGAGCTCAAAATTTTACCATAGGTACTTCAGGCCCTATCTCAGGTTCTTTTTTTTCTTTCCGAAAAATATTCTTTCCTTCTCGAGATATTCGCAAAATACTAAAAGTCCCTTGTAAAAAACCGGTTTTTCATTTTGAAAACCTTCTCACGCCGAAAGTTAAAATCGAGCGTAAAAAAAAACGAGCCTGAGATAGGGTCTGAAGTATCTGTGGTAAAATTTTGAGCTCGATCAGATCATTTTTTCGAAGGGTCGTAATGTGGCCCGATTGAAGGGACTATTGAAAAAACACATTTCGAGAAAAACGCAAAACAATATTAAAGTGCAGTTTTTGCCTTAAAGATATATGTTATAGCTGTGTGTTTAGTGGACCTGTAGGTTATCGACCATACTCTATCTGATGGACATGTGCAGGAACATGTACCACATATGCTGGGCCATATGCCAGCATATTTAAAGGTATGTGGGTTTTACTCTACTGCATTATATTTCAATCTGTATAGTAGCCAGTTGCTTTTTATTATGCTTGGGCTTTCTTTCGTTCGTCAGAAGGTGTGTGTTATACATTGCATGTCATACCTAATATTGTATACTGTACTACAGAACTAATTCCACCAGCAACTATACTTGTTATTAAATCTTGTTGATTTTTTGTAAAAGAATGTTGGTTTTTTTCATTTTTTTTCTGTTTCCAATATTTATCTAATTTTTCACGTGTTATTTCTAATGCTGCAAAATAAAATGGTTCTGCTAATATAATACCAGCAAATGCAACCGTATAACCACGAAATAAACCTTTAAATAAACCTTCTTTCTTTAATATTGTGCGTCCAGCATCATATATATTTTTATACACTTGTTCTTCTTGTTGTACACATTGCATACGTGTTTTTATTAATATAAATGGATGTATTGTTGTACGAATTGACCATGATGATAAAGTAACTAGACTAATAAATTTTGTTTTATTTAGATCAGACCAATACAGTGTATTAGAATTATGTGCGTTCTTTTTATTACTCGTTAGTGAATCATTGGATTTTGATGAAGGATTTTTACTAACTTTCTTATCTTTTACCATCTTAAATAGATACAATTTGAAATTTAGAAATAAATGATTAGCAATGACATTTTCATTTCAAACAAACAAAGAAAACTGAAGTTGATAAACTATTTCTTTTCTGTTTCTTTCTACTACAAAAGATAGGCGCGCGGCAATACTGCCAAATCTCGAGTCGAGATAGCCAAAGATCAAATCTCTCTAAGAATGTTAATGGTTTTGTAAAATATTTCACATGCGACTATATAAATGCATTGATCACTGTCTTTTAAAATAAGTTAGTTTGGACAAATATATACTGGAATTTCTGTTGAATGTTTTTTGTTTTATTTGCAAATGGAATGGAGCAGCCACTGCATCGACAACGTGCCATTTGACCATTAAAGTAATACCTTTCAGCTCTTCTTGTTTATTCAGAGCATGCGTAACTTGATCACATTATAATCCAGTCGACCAGAATCAAATCGTCTCCTACTTTGTCAAACTTCTATTAAAAGGAAAAGCTAGTACGCAAGAGCTTAACGTTGCCAGATTGTAGCTGACACTTCATGATACACATGAAAAAAGTTCGGAGGTTTAGGACTTGTATCAGATGGTGCAGATATAATAACTGTTTTTTTGTCTTCTGTTCTTCGCCATACAGTATCAACCCGTGTGGAATTTTCTTTTCCCAAAAGATATGGTCTGAAATTCTCAACAAACCCATTTTTAAACTTTGATTTGAAAACTACAATCAAGAAAATTACTCAAATTCGACGAAAGTCGACCCATAGACAACTAATACTTTTTCTGGCAGTTGTCACGCATTTTATAATTAATGTTTTCAATTCGGCGTATATGGTGATGCTTTAAAGTTCCATAACAACAGCACAACGAAAGATATTTTGATCGGATTTGTTATTTCTTTTTATCAGAAATGATCACTCTTCTGTACCTGACTACAAAATCAAAAAGTCGATCATATTTTTCGTTTCTTGCTTGAGCACATTGTTGAAAACGAGGGATTGTCAGTTTCTGATATATTTTTGGAACCTTCGTTCTCGAGCACACCGTCTGCTCTAATAAACCTTTTTATAGACCACGATAAAGAGCACAAATACAACTGAGTTTTCTCTTATGCAACACCTTTTTACGGAATTAATAGCAAAAAGAAATCGTTCAACGCAAAAAAATTCCAAATTTACATAGTTTTCATTTTTCTTTGCCTTTTCTCGCATTTGCACAGTTTTCTTGATTGACGTTCTCAAATTAAAGTTTAGCTATTGTTTTGTGGCGTTCTCAAGGCGTGTCTTTTGGCAAAAGAAAATTCCAGAAAGATTGAGACGATATGGAGAAGAGCACTAAACACAAAAATAGCTGTATGTCTGGACCATCCAATAGTTTTCTAGAAAAAAAGTTTTAATTTTTTTCGGAATTTTTACCCATTTTTTAAATTTTAAATAAAATTTTTACTTTTAAGTTTGAATCTCGGTTTTGCAATCAATCGACAGAGCATCTTGAGATGTATATGCGAAAAGATTATCATTTCCGAACAAGTCTGGTGAAGAAATTTAGATTTGACCTTAAGACTGGGTTTCTGGGGCCAAACGTGTGCCTTTTCGAGATCTTGTCTGCAGTTTCTCTTCGGAGACGTACTTTACAGCGGAAATTTTAGTGTAGAAGGTGTTTATTATGCTTTTTCTGTGGGATAATACTTTGCTGTCGCTAAATTTCTGAAGTTCAATCTGTAAAACTGAAAATACTTAGACGCCGCACTGAGTAGAAAAGGCGCTCAAATTTTGACGATATTTTCTCTTTTCTGAGCCAGAAGAAAAGCTGAAGCTCATAGAACCTAGACACTTTCACTTACGAAATCGAACAGAAGTATCAAAAATTCTACAGAATAAAGATTCTCGGAGCCGGGCTTTTGAGAATCCCAAACCGTAATATCGTCCTGAACCTTGAACAAAGTTTCGCTTGAAAGAAGCACTTCCAAGGAAAAGTGTTGGTATAAAGGTTGGTCAGAATCAGATTTTCCGGAATATGAACGAGGAATTTTTCAAAATTCGTTAAACTGGATTTTTAAATTGCATTTTACGAAATTTTATAACGAAAAACGTATTTTTGTTAAACCTACGGTTTAACTAATTTTGAAAAATCTTTCGTTCATATTACAGGGATTTCAGAGCTGATTACAGAACTTTTCCTTGAAAATGCTTCCTTCAGGCTGAACGTTTAGTTCCAAGTGCTTTAAAAAATATTATTTGCTCGAAAATTCCATGAACAGATCAAAGCGGAATATCTTAGCCGAAACTTGATCGGAAACAATGAAATTTGGTTTTTAGATACGTCTTGATGTCCTCTACCGATTGATATGAAAATCGAGGTTATTAGCAGAAATTTGAAACTTTTACTGAAATTTTAAAAACAGGCCAAAATGTTGAGAAAAAACAAAAATTTTCTCAATAAAGTTACAAGTCCGCTGGTGGAAAAGTTTTTATCATATGCATTTCAGACTGTCCTATAAAAACTGGTAGAAAACCGAGTGACAGTACTCTCCCCCTAATAGAGCAAAAAATGCTTTGCAAATGGGGCGCTCACCAAAGTCTACAGGACCTCGTGTATCTTACAAAATAGATTTTTAGTAAAATTTTTGACAATGAATAATTTATAAGTTTGAAAAACAACTCGATCCATCACTCCCGTCGGAAAAATTCTAAAAAGTCACACCGCCGCCAGCGGAGGCGACAAACTTATGATCCATCCGCCTCTGTCGCCGACCGACTAAACATTTGTTCACGCAGCCGTCGATGATTTTATCGGCTAGCACACGCAGACAGAAGAAAAAAAATTTTGAAAACCGATAGGTTTTTGTTAGCAAACAAATTTTTTTCTTATACGACTGTTCAAATCTATTTTGACGGAGTTACACGCTTTCTACGAGTAGTATCGTTTTATAGTACTTTATGTACATCTTCACAAAACGCAAGATGTATTTTTTTTCTACCTCTCGAAATTGGCGGTCATTACGAGTCCCATCGTTAAATTTCGTCTGATTAAGCTGAAATTTTTTCCACAGGCACTAGATCCTATTCATCAAGGATCTCATTTATGATTCGTTTTTGAGCTTCCTTTATTGAGTTCTGGGATTTCGATAAAGCTTTTAGCATTTTTTCTATAACTTTTGAACAAAGAATATTTTTGTAAAACAACTTTGGGTGCAGTATTTGTGGTAAAAAAATTCGATCAGGTCAGACGAAGTTTTAGGATAGTGTTTTTAATGTGGGAAACTGGATTTTTTAAAAAACTCTCTGATAGTTTAATAAAATCGAAAAAATCCAGATATCCTAGAGATATGGATGAGATCAACAGCTAATAAAATTTTGAAGTCGCTCGAATACTCTCTGTTAATAAAATCTTGAACTCACGAAAGCGAGCTACCTTTAAAGTAGAAAAATTTGTACCCACCCTTGTCGGCATTCTTTGGTGTTATCAGTAATATGAAAAGGCCAGTAGTCCGAAAGTAAGAAGAATCAGTAATCGATTACCTGTCCTATAGGAAACAAAGCTTTTACTAAGTCAAGACAAGTGTAGGTTTCAAAACGAAAAAAAATACAGACAAAAAAGTAGATACATAATATTATACAACGTGTGACCTTCCCTCCATTAAAGAATGTATTCGGCCGTGATATTCGTTTTAAAGCCTAGTAAGAAAATAAAAATAAAAGAAAGCAAGAGCAAAAAAAACGAAATAAAGAATAATTTTTCTTCTTTACTCCTTTGACTATAATTTACACTAGTCGGCGTTCTGTTTATCGTTCTAAACAGAATCTAAATTCTCCTGCTGTCTTCAAGAATCTGCATCTATTGTTGTTATGGCAAAAAATCCACGTGGTCATGTGACACATGTGGTGGTACATGTGACTGAAATCATCAGTAGTCTGGACAGCAAATTAAATAGTGAGGCAAACCCGAGCTCTCTATTACAAAGTTGAGATATTTTCGTTTTACTGGAAAAGGCGCCTCATGTTCAATAGAATCCGTTCTGTTCCTGGTCACTGCCAGTTTTTCAGAAAATGTCAAGACCACATCAAGGTTTACTGTTTGTCTGATCAGTAGAAAAAAAGATTTTTTGGCCTATTTTGATCTCGTCTTGTAGTCCTCGACTGAGAGATTCCAGTTCGCTTCCTTCACGAATTTACTAGCTAGTGAATAGCTATTGGCTAGTTTTTGCCAAAACTTGAATGAAAAAATTTCGTGAGCTCCTATTCTTGCTACAAAGTATGCATAATAGTTGTAAGCTAATGTCAAAAGCTCACCGCATCGAGAAGCAAAAATTTTCGATAAAAACTAATTCTCGTTGTAACTCTAGAAACAGATACTACTATCGTCGCCAAAATACGGCGACCCTGGTTGCTTTCTGAATAACTTCTCACATGAGACAGATAGAGACCTGCGATTGTCGCTGTTCGATAGTCAAGACTTGAGCGGAACTTTTCACAAGCGAAAACAACTTTCGAAAAAATTTCAAAGCTCGGATTTCCAGAGGATCTTTGGAAAACTAGCTCCGTTCTCAGAAAACTAGCATACAATATTAGTAATTTTTTTGCATGCATACATAGTCCGGACGTTACTCTACAAAATTATGCAAGTCCCGGCTCTCCAGCTATCGTCGTTCGGACAGGACACGCTTTCCCCGAGCACGTATCTATCTCCGAGCAGACATCTCTGGGAATCTCGAAATGCCACGGAATATAGGTAATCGACTACGCTGAGCATAGTGGAACATTTGTTTTTGTGTAGAAATGAAAATAACTTCACCAGGGGCACTTTTGTGAAAAACCGGTTTTTCGCCTGGTTACTAGCCAAAATTAAAATCCTTATATCTCGATCAAATCTCATGCTGGCTCAACGAAACTTTTAGCAAAGACTTAAAAGGTGCCATATATTGTTGATCGCGCCGAAAAAGTGATCCAGCAGAGCACTGATACTTTGAGGTTTTTCAGAAGGTTTCTGGAAAACCTTAAACCAATGCCCGGCTGAAGTTCACCTTCTTCGTCTTCGATTATGCTTTATGAGCTGTCCTGAGCGTTTTTTGAAAATTTCTTTGAGTCAGCATGAGATTTGATCGAGATATAAGGATTTTAATTTTTGCTAGTAACAGGCGAAAAA
>CAJNOQ010004533.1:0-17282 GCA_905250885.1 Didymodactylos carnosus | reverse complement strand
CGAGCTACCAGATGGACTACCTTAAAAATTTTAGAATTCATTTTTCGCCGCTCGGTAAGTCTGTTAAGTCGAAAATTTGACAATATTATTTTAAGTAATTAGTTTTTTTCTCAGCCAGATAATGCCAGAATCTGGGACATTGAATGTCCTAATATTCAACAGCTGGAATGGTTACAACGTCTTACATTTAAAGAGCTGTGTAAGATACAAGTGAAGCGGTCAGTCGTGCACGGATGCCATGAATATATGACTTTGAGAGCTAACTATCTCTTTGCACGCATAAACTCCCTTGCATGAACAGTTATTATTGATATGATGTAGCCTAATTTGTTTGATCAAAATAACTTGTCTGTATAAGCATGCTGCTGTTTTAAAGAATAAAAAGAAACGAAAGAGAACGAGAAAAAAGTAAAACGTTATGTGCAGATATAGCCTTAATTGCGAGATGGGCAGACTCATGTTGCTTCTATTTGTTTATAACATTTGGGTATTTGTGTTAATTCTTTTTTTTTATACTGTTCATCAACATAGATGACATCAACAGAAGAGACTGACCACCCGTCATCACTATCATAATTTTCATCATCTTCGTCAGGAACTGTTCGTTGTTTCAAGTTTTCTTGCGTTAAAATGTAGCCGAGTGCTTGTGGACGATAAACTTGGGGCATAATCAGAGGCTAAAAAGAGAAACAAATTTGCTGTCAACACACAAGATAAATTAAATAATGGCCTCTTTCAGAGATCAATGATGTTTTCCTGTATTAACAGAAATATTCACGGAGAATTTTTTTTCAAATATTGTCTGTTTGGAAAAAGCAAGGCTATGACCATTTTTTCGAAAAGAGTTTCATAAAAAGTTTTTTGACGTCGATTTTCCACGGAATCGCTGGAAAACTAGATCATAGTTCAACATTTTCCGATAGAAATATTTTGATTGTTCTCCATTGGTGGATAACCCCAAATATTGTCTTCAAAATGGAAATCAAGCAAGCTAGGTGTTAGTTTTGTATTGTTTAGGCACGATGTTAAATTCCATTGTGAATCCAGGGTCGGTATCTGGTCATTTCTGGCAACATCAGAGTCGACGATACTGCGTCCCACAGAGCTGTTTGTTTTTAGAAAACTTTTAAAAAACCAACTGAAAGCCAAGCGTTATGTACGTAAAATAGCCATTTTGGACTAGTTTTACCAAAAATTAAAAGATTTATTTCTCACTGAAAACTCACTTTGAAAATTTTAGGGGATACCCATCGTGTTCTCCTTAATAACAGCACTCAAAAGAAAGAACGTATACAGATATATTCTATCAATGTTGCGTAGAGCGATGCTTTAGAGGACAAAACATTATTGAAACTAGTTTTGGATTTTCAGCTGTTTTTTTCAGAAAACTTTAGAAACAAGTAGTTAATACTTCTGTTGTTTAATTATTAACTTCTGAAGTGATCTGGAGCAGTTTTTAGTGAGAAATGAATTCCTAATTCTTGGTATAAGATCAAAGGTTAACTCTCTAGATCAAAGGTTAATCAAAAAATGACTTGTACCTGTATCTTAGACTGCGATTGTTGTTGTATAAAAGCTTCTTCAATAATTTTCTTCTCATCTTTAATATAAATCTTTTTTTGCTCTTGTGATATTTTTTCCTTTTGTGATGTTTTGGTATTTGGAATAGTTTCATTTTGTTTTGTTGATGGTTCCCTGTCATAGCTTGATCGTTGAATGTTTGTGACATTATTGGTCTCCCAATCTGTAAGTTGATTTTTTCGACTTGTTGACCAATACTCTCGATTGATGGATAGATATGGTTGGTGGTCATGTTCTTCATTGTCGTATTTTAAGTCTGAATGGTAAGCATTGTTGATGGACTTCAATTCTTCGTGCTGTGTGTGATCGTTGGTGTAATTTGTTGTGGGATATGCTTGAATATCTGAATGTTTACTGAAGAACGATTCGGTATGTCTGTGACTCTGAGAAGATATTTGGCTGGGAGTGGATCGTTTTTGCTCGAGCACTGGTTGAGTGCGTCCACTAGAATAAGAAAAAGCCCCAAAATAATCATAGAAGCCACTAAATTGTATGTTACTGTCGATATACACTATTTGGAAAGAAAAGTGCTTCACATGAGATCACAAAATATAAGAAAACCTTTTAATTTAAAGCCCTGTGCCACTGGTTACTCTTGCTAAAAAAGTTAATATCTCTCAAAGAACACTCTTCTGGATCTGCTCTACCTTTGCTTTCTTTGATATCCATCGTGATTAATTCTGTACGTGTCTTGTGGTTCTATTTGGTGTTCATCGTCATCATCAGTATCACCAGGAGAAGATTCGTTAATTCTGGTTTCTGAGAACTCTGCTGTTCTCGTTGATGATGATTTTTGATTGTTGCGTACCTTGTCGCTTTCTCTGTTATTGGGTTGCTGTTGCGCAACAGTGTGGTGTGGATGGGCGTGATATTCTGTCCAGTATAGTCGTATTTTCTCCGTTGTGTTCGGCGACAATACAGGATCGAATCCCTGAATATTGATGGACAATGTTCGAACAATGTTCGATGACAACGGTGGTCTCGGTGAATCTGGAAAACAGTTTTATTTAGGTGAAAAATAATATTATCGAAGCGTTTGTACCCACCTTCAGATGTTTGATTTACGTCATATCCGTCCGTATGTTGGTATCTGGTGACTATCTCGTTCTTGTTGATATTATGCTTGTTGTTCAGTTTACCAGATGGTTGCGCCTTCTCTTCTTTGGTGAACTGACGTTGGATTTGTTCGCCGTTTCCTTGTTTATTGTGTTTATTACGTTTAGATTCGATGTCTGTAGTTCCATGGTATATTTGCTTGGACTTTTTATCGATTTCAGTGAGATGGGTGACAGGATTGGATCGTTCAAAATTCATTCCATTTCTGAAAGTGAAGTTAGCTTGTATAGTTTGATGTCTTATGAGATCTTAGACTGTACCTTGGATTATTGTTATTTTTTGAGATTTTAAACTTAGTCTCCATATCTTCTTGGTGCTGTCTCGGTGTGGAATGTCCATTGGGTTGTATCCATCCGACGTATCCGTCTTGTTCTCGCATATGCTTTTCGTTTTCTTCTTGTTTTTCTTGCTCTTCTTGCTTTTCCTTTTGGCGTGTCGGTGGTTTATTTCCGACGTTGTTAAATCGATTATACTCATTGCCATTTGTGATCGGTTGTTTCATCTGGAAAAGATGAATAAACAAATGTTGAAAATAGAATACGACGATAGAAGAATTTCACTTTTGAATTATGAACAGTTTTTGATCAAGCTCTTTGTAAAAAACTTTTTTAGAAAATCTAGGTGCTCAAAAAAGAATGAAGCAATATGTATTTCTATTAGCGCATAATGGCTCAGAAGAAATCTATATTTAAAAAGTGAGTTACGAATCTCAATGCCTACGATTTGTACGCATGATAGTTGAGAAAACATTTCGTTTGAATGTGAGAACTTTTTCAGCGTATTTAAGTCATTTCAAACAATGACGAGTTGTGACTGTCTGATGAGAACAGTCTCAAATAAAATTATTCTATGAACAAAGAAGAAAATGAGAAATGAACGAAAAATAATAAAAGGATAGCAGAAGAATTTCATGATCTTAAAATCAACTCCTATACATTTCAATAAAACAACCAAAAATTCTCCTTTTATAGTGCAAACATCCAAACATGGAGAAGAGGAGTCGTTTTACCATGCAGGCCATTAGACCGATTTACCTGAGCTATACATAGAAGCGAAGGAAAATAAGAAAACTGTTTTGCCCCTTTACCGTTTGTCCTTCATGTCGAAACCTGTACTGTTCCTTTTCGGTAATGATTTTCTTGTTGTTTTTGTTTTGTTTTTCTTTCTCTTCGCCTACTTGCTTGGCTTCAACGAAGATTTTCTCGTTTCTTCTGTTTGTGAATTTTTCTTTATTGATACGCCCGTTTTTCGTGGTTTCTGACCACGGAGATATGGGTTGCACAGCGACAGCTTTTGATGCTATTGAACTAGTAGTTCCTAATTGTAGTTGAACATGATTATTGATCATAGTGGTCGTTAATACATTCGTACCTGCAATAATAAAAGTGAAAATATAAGTATTATGCGAAGAGTATCCTAAATTGTAGTATATAATATTGCTTTACAACTGTTTCGAAAAGATCGCTTAATTGCTTAATTAAAGCTGGAACTTGGCGCTATCAGAAGCTTAAATCATTTTATCTAAAACTCCTTTTTGAGGAAAAAAATTGACAAAAGGTTGTCATTACGGAGTATCACTTTTTACTCATTCTTGGTTCGAAAGCCTTTCATCCTCGTTGATTACTATTCAAAATGATAAAACCCTCAACTGTCTTTTATATAACGGATTTAAATAAAAGTGAAAATATTTTATTAGCATTTACAGATGGAGTCAAAATTTAAATCTTGACAATTTTGCAGAGAATAGTGAAAACTTGCTTTCCGGACATTTAACATTCAAAACTTAAAACAGCGCGTTTTATAGAGAATTAAATTCTGCATCAACTGAGATGGTAGTAAGAATTTTAAAAAACGAAAGAGGCCAGGAAATCAAGAAAACTTAAATTTACGTTTCTCAAATGAAAATAAAATGGTGATGAGTTAGTTTTGAAGTTGATACCTCCCAAGCGCGAATTAAGAATCACTATAAACCGCCCGATTTTCGCTTAAACACACGACTGAAACCGTGGTTTTAGGCGGTTCTCAATCTCTTAACCGTCGATCTTCAGCAGTTAGATTTTTTTCTTATCACCGGTTCAAATATTCTGATTTTTTAGTTACATAAAACACGAAACAGTTATCAGCGGTTCTCATTTTCCGAACTGCCGCTGGAGTAATTCTATTCGCCATAAACCGCGATTATGTACAAATGGCTTTTTTTGTTGTGTACAACAATGCAATCACCGATTTGCTTTGCAGAGACAACAATTATAAATACGATACTGAAGAACGAGAAACAAATTTCAGATTCTCAGATTATTCTCGCTGAACAGTGTGAGCCAATAGAAGCTCATTATTGTTCAAAGCCGAGTATTGAAAACGAACCGTGGCTACAGCAGTTTATCACAAGGAAGCCGCGGTTGCAGCCGATTATTTAGAGACTCAAAGGTTATTTTGTAAATAGAAAGCCGTTTATAAGCGCTGCCGTATTGACAAAAAAATACACCGTTTATTCGGGTTTAAACCACATTTTTTCACAAAAATCACTCAAAAAATCAAACTGTTTGTTCGCTGGCTTTCGTGAGAACCTGCAGTTATTTTGTCCGATATCGGCGGTTTTAAGCGTTTTTTCCGCTGGCAACTAAACCGCTAAAAATTGTTTCCTTTTTTGCGGTTTTTCACGGTTGAAAGCTGAAAGACTTTAGCAACACTGAGATTACTCATGCTTATAGCGATAACACCAAACTCCTGACATTCCTTCATAATCAACATGCCTGGGCGAATCTTTGAGGTAGATTCAGTGTATTTTTGGAAATTAAAATATTCTAGAGTATCTTTTTACCCATAACTGGAAAATTGAGCATCATGTGAAATATCAAAAGACACGAATACAACGAATGTCACATTAGTATTAGTCTTAGGAGATAAGTTTTCTTCTACCAACGTACTATGACTTTCATGCCAGATCTACTTCTTTTACTTACTCAGGGAAATTAAAGTAAATGAATCTACTGACATACCTTGTTGATTTTGAGTCAATTTTTTTCCTGGTATTGTATCGAACGGTTGAAGCTGTTGAAATGTATTATTCTTATTGAACTTCGAAAGTTGATCTTTCTGAATAGATCGATGTTGTTGTGGTTGTTTTTCAATGGTACCAACTCGATCTATTACCGACCTGTTAACATGTGCTCGTATTTGGTCAATTGTTTTCACTTGAAAATCTAATGGTGTTTGAGATTTTTGTGTGAGTAATTTGACTTCTTGTTGTTTCAGTGGAGGTGATGGTGATGTTTCAAGATGAAGTTTCATTTTATTTGTTATTGTTCGAGGTGTTGTTGTATTACTATCGGTTGCTGAACAGTCTTGAGGGTGATAGAGACCTAGTCGAGATACAGCCATATCGCGATTATATGGTTCACCAATGGCAGCCGCAATTTTCTTCTTCTTAAAAGGTTTTAGTATGATCGGTGGTTTTTTGGCATGAGGATGGAAGCGATGATCAATGTTTGTGATATACTGACCGGTTGTAGCCATATTTGTTTCATTTTTAACGGGTAAATCTTAAATAAATGAAATGTATGAGAAACAATGTTTTTGATATTGAAATTTTGAGCGAAAGATTGCTAGTGCTCTGAATGTTCTCTTATATTTTCTTTTTATAAAATCATTACATTAAAATGATGACACATCTTTTTCAACGTCATCACATCTGTTAAGTAGAGATCGAACAAGTACAGATAAGGGTTTTTGTTGTGAAATCTATACATGATTATAATCAGCTTCATATTTTGAATAAAACTGTAGATTTAGATTTTCGAAAAATATTCGTCCTTCATATTCCTTAAGAACACAGCCAAGTTTCTTCGACCTTAGCTCACCTATCGGACTATAGGTATTCAGGTATGTTGATGATAGATATCACAGTTACATATCTTCGAAACGCTTTGGAAATAAAATAGTTGCTTTATGATGAATGTTAATGATAGTTTTCAACTTAAAGGGCGTAATCCATTTGTTTTTATTCCTAAAAAAATGTTTTCTATGCGTAAAAACGTGTGTTCTCTTCAACTGAAGTAGAAATAAGTCTCAAAAAAAGTGATAATATAACTATTATGTATTTGAAACAGAGAAAAAGGTGGAAAACTGTATAGTGTGCTTTACTGTTTAATCTACTCTCTAAATAGAAATGCGACTTCAGCGATGTGTCTGCTGGGGAAAAGTCTCTTGTATGTGACTAGATTGCGACTTCAAAATAGTAGATGTCTTCAATGTGTCTACTGGTAGGCATATAGAAGTCACATTTGAGTCGCATAGAAGACGTGTGAACGAGAAAGACGCTTAGTGGTCACATCATTCCGCCTTCCATGCGTCTCTAAGTTCTTAATCAAAGTCTCACACGAAATGTCAATGTAAGAGGCTAATGAGACTAATACCTAATGTGCCTAGACACTAAAATGCGGCGTTTTGGGATTCGACTTATGTGTCTTCTTCTTCGCATTTTCTTTTAGAGTGTACTATGTCATAATTTCTAAATCAACGAAATACAAGTAGATGATACAAAATTTGATATATTCTCACTATTTTTCTTCCAAAAAATATAATAAATGCACTGAAGTTGACAATTACAATCAAAAATTTAGGGTAATTTTCTGATAGTAATTCCAATGGGCAGTTTCAAGTACACCTTTTTTCTATGACACATATTCGAATCTAGAGCGAAAAACTGTGCTGATTAAGTCAGTCCAAACTGAAAACTGTTATTGACATTCATCGAACAGTAACTATTTTATTTTCAAATTGATTCTGCAGCATGTAACTGTGACCTTCGTCGTCAATACACTCGATTACCTTAGTTCGATAAGTTTTAGGATTGACCGTGTTCATGAGAGATATGAAGGGCGAAATGTTTTCAAAATTCAAAATCGACAGTTGGGCATTTCCGCACAGCACCGCCCACTTTATACACAATTTTTATCCAGAAAAATTCTACTACGCCTATCTTGTAGAGCTCCTCCTCATGTCCGTTCACCCATAGTTCAGTGTTCTTTCCCATCACTGAGGGCTGCTGGATGATAGAATTTGGTCGAAGATTTTATGAAAAGTAGGTCTCACGGCTAAGCCTACGTGATTATAGAAAAAGTGCTGAAGACTTGCTTCTTGTATCATTTAAACAAGCTTGGAAGCCGCTTTTGTTTGATCATAGATAAAGTCTTACTTGATTAAATTTTGAGTTAATTATACGCTTTATAAAATGAGCGACTTTTCCCAAAGTAGATACGACTATCGCTCAAAACTTTTTTCGAAATATCAAAGAGATGATACTATACAATCTTTTACGCTCTACCCACTAGTACCATCAGAAAAATGTTAACATTAATGGTTCAAATAAATCAGGCTCCTGAAGACAAAAGCTAGACTTTTCTGACTGCTTTCTCAACATGTTCCACATAATATCTAAGAGAAAAAAAGGTGAATTTATACACAACTCGAGGACTTCTACACGACAGACGTAGTGGAATTTTCTCGGATAAAAGTTGTGTATGAAGTGGGCGGAGCTGTGCACAAGTACCTAGTTTTGTTCAGATTTTTTTAAGTGAAAATTAAGTAGAACGTTTTTAGCGCAATTAGCCTTTGACTATGTATCGTTCATGCACTTACTATTCGTTTTAACATGCGAATGATTATTCGACATTCTGTTAGTCTTATCGTTGAGATGTGTACGATTATCTGTTCGATTTTTATTATTATTATTTGTCAACGATATTAGAATATTTTCGTCAGATCTGTTCGATAATCTACGAACTGGTGGTACTGCATTCTCATTTAATTGTTCTAATGATTTTGTATTTCCATACGATATTGGTGACATAGTTTCTTCTTGTGTTATAATATCTAATAGAGCTCCATCACTGGCTCTCTTTAATTTTTTTGATAATTTCGTAGTAGAAGTAGCATTTTTGTCAATGATGTTTATTTCAGTATTTGAAAATGAATTTGAACGATTTTGCTGTTGTTGTTCTTTTGATGATGTTATTGGAGGTAAAAGTGGTTGTCGTAGTCGAACAGGCGGAACAGGAGATATTTCGTTCAAATGACGATCAACCGAACTCATTCGTCTGTCAGAATATAGATTATCTGAATGAATATTATCATCGTAACCTTGATCATCTTCATCGTCCGATTGTGCATGATGTTTTCGTGATTTTATTAACTGTCGTCCACTTTGAATAAATTCACTTTCTTCACTCAATGCACTCAATGGACGATTTGTCGGTCGAGTTTGACGAAGCATATCAGTGTTTGTACTATTATTATTTAACTGTGTACTAGTCTCTTGTAATAATTTGAGTTGTGATGAACTTGTAGAAAGAGATAAATCAATACCAGAATCTGTTGATTCATGACTCTTTTTTGTTATAGAATGAGTAACTGATAAGGGTGATGAACGTGATATATTATTATCGTATGAACTTTGTCGAGATGATGAATAATGATCATCGACTATTATTGTTGAATTTCGATTACGTAAACGAGCCAATGATGGTTGAGTTATTAATGTAATATGTCCGGGTAAATAAGTATTGGATGATGAAAGCATTGTTTTATCGTCTGATGTTTCTATAATATGAATGGGTGTTGTGGCAGTAATTCGAACACCATTCGTATTTGGTGTTCTTGTATCAAGTAAATTTTTACGACCTAAACAAAGAAGAAGAATTCATAAACGGATGTTGATCCAAGAAATTAAAATTCATTTACAAAAAAAGAAAAAACAAGGCTTTTTTTTTTTGCATGTCTGTCTGTATCGAGTGTATTTATATATGTAAATATCATAATAAAAAACTGTGTTAAAAATACATCTAATTTATAAGTCATCTAACTGCAAGATTAATGATTATATTTTTCTCTATCTCTCTCTCTCTCTCGCATAATATTAATGTCTATGAAAAGTCATTTTTTTTAATCTAATTAAAAAACATTTTATAGACTTAAAATTATAATATAAAAATTCTAACGAGTTTAATTCAACATATTTTATAAAGCAATGAGCGAAAAAGAAAAAAATTGTTTTTTTTTGTTTTGTTTTGTTTTTTATTCATATTTGCAAATAAAATTTGATGTATAAAAAAAAACTATATAAGTTATTAATATTTGTTCTTCTAAAGTATAGAGTTGTCATACACATCGATATATACATAGAAATTAATAGGGAACATTTTTACAGAATCATATAAAGTGTATTTATTATATAGTTCTTTCAACATTAGTAGTAGAGAGAAACGGAGAGAGAGAGAAATTGAAAGATATATATTTTATAATAAACAAAATATTAAAAAATATCGTTAAAATAATACATATATAATATGTATTATTATTGATGTAAACTAAAATATAAACATGAAAAAAAGCAAATTTTTTCATTTCACTTGATAAAAAAACAACAAAAAAAAAAAAACGAATACACACAGTTAGACACCTATAGTTTCTATGATTATATTTTATTTTTTATTTTTTATTTTTATTTCTCTTTCTATCAAGTTAAATTAAGAACTTTAAATAAGACATGCTTCAAGAGAACAATAATCTTTTCTGGTTTTTTTTTTTTTTACTTCTGAAACTGTCACTGTAACGATTAAAATAAAGTTCAAAAAGCCAAAAAAGACAACATAAATAAAGTGAAAAGTATATTGCGTAGTATACATGAGAAATATGAATATTTTTTATTTTATTCTTCTATTCAACTATTTTATATTGCATAGAAGTTGGATTACCGTATTGAAATTCGTTGTGTATGTTGAAAATTTTCTTCTTTTTTTTTTTTTCCTTTTTTTTCATTATTCTTTCTCTGTATGTACGTACGTTACACCGAATATTTCATTTACAGAAGAGAAGAAGATTCTACCTTTCAGTTATAATTAACCCGATAAAGGGTAGAACAATGTCGAGCAATTTTACTCACAAGCCCATAACATGACTAAAATTATCGTTTGTTAATTTCAGTCTATTTTCCATTCAAAGTAAAGATGACTAAAATCCTATTTATACTTTAATTCCTTATTATATTCATTGATAAAACTAGCCTTTATTTCCAAAAGGTACCTTGAAAAGTGGAAAAAGAAACGGTTTCTTTCATATTTTGATTATAACTTCGAAACATCTCATCCATTGTCATTCAAATGAGAGTTAATAAAGATGAAACACACTTTTTATCCACATAATTTATTAAAATGATAGAGAAAATGTTTTCTAGAATATCCTGTCTGAGGTGTGGCTTCCCTAGGACAATGAAAACGACTGTCGTATACGTCTGTTTACGATTGTACATTGTCTTTTATGAATTCAAGATGATTGATGGAGATCATAGGATATAAGACAATAGTCTTTGTTTAAAACAAACTGATTTTCTAATCAAGAAATCACTTGAGGAAGACAATGGACGAATTTTTTAGCCAGAAACAAAACAAAAAATTTCAATCGAGATGAAATGTGCGATTTTTTTCACGCTTCACAACAAATAATCGAACTTATTTTTATTAACGATGAGATAAAAAAGAAAACGTTGCAAGATATCGTTTTCGACGCACTTTCCTAGACATGATTTACAGCGTCTTGTTCGCTTTAAAACAACTCGAACTTATGATCATAAAATGCAGTATTTTACGAGCTACAAAATACATAAATTTTCCATTTTAGTTTGATCTATTTTTCTTCAAAAAAATCGAGTTTTTTCTACATGCACGAAAAGTGCCCTCATTCTATTCATTTTTAACGCTCTTTTTTTCGAATGACATGATGCGAGAAAAAAAGGATGAATGAAATATTTCGAAATTATAATTAAAACATGAAAGAGACCGCTTATTTCCACTTTTTCATAATGTCTTTTAAAAAATTTCGGTTTGACAATGAATGATAAGAAATAAAAGTATAAAAATATTTGCATCATCATCTTAACTAGTTTTGAATGGAGAATAGAATGAATGAAATCTAACATTTACATTTTAGTCATATATTTTTTTGTTAAACTGTTTCTTTCTGTGAAAATACACGTTCGACATGTGCACTAGTGACCGTATCGTGTTCTATGATTAAAAGATATTTCATTTTTGACTTTATTTAGCGTTTTTTACGGGTAATAGTAAAACATGAAGACACCCACAGACACTTACAGACAGCATACAGACATCCACAGACAACTACACAGACATCCATGGATGTCTGTGGGTGTCTTCATGTTTTACTATTCCCCGTTTTTTGCGATTATTGATACAATTCAGAGTTGAAATAGCAAAAAAAGAAGTATTAACTCGAACTTTGCTTCACTGTGAAGTTTGAGATAATCTATACTACTTTCATTTTTACATATATGCATAAACGTAGTCTGACGAAGACATCTTTGCCATTGAAACGAGTAATTTTATTAAAGAAAATAATTTAAAAAGACGATTTATTCTTGAAAATCTTTCACTACCTGTGAGTGTCAATATGAATATTTGTTGTGATCATGAATGGAACGCGTTTAGAGTAAATTCAGTTATTTTTGAGTAAAAACTTTGACTTCTCATTATAGATGATGAACAGTGTCGAAAGACTATCTTACCTGTTATTTTTTAGCACATAACCTTAGTTTTAAATTAAAATGTTGTATATATATAAAAACTTCTTCTATCCAAAAGATGTGTATTAAATATAAAAAAAAGAAGAAAATTTTCAGAAGATTTTTGATCTTCAAGTGCGTGATTTGTCATTGACAATCTTCTTTTTCTTTTCCTCTTCTTCATAATTTATTATCTTATTAAATTTTATATAGTTTACAGAACGTGTTATTTAGTACTGAAAATTATTATCAAACATGATGAATGATTTTTGTTTTCTTTATTAATTTTTTCTGTTACTTTTACACTTTTTTTTCTTCTCTCATGTTAGACATAGGTAGGTGAAGAAAAGTTATAATGCAGAAAAAAAAATATCTAAAATTATATCAGATTTCAAAAAGAAATTTTTTTGGCTATTTTTTGAACACAGAGGTGAAATAAATGTCAAAGAAATATCGTTCTCAGACAAATATGACACTCGATTTATACTCTTAATGTCACGAAGAACCTTCTTGAGATGTCTGTATATTCGAAGCAAATCAAACTTTCTGAAATAAAAGTTGTCGATTCAAAGTAGTTAATCATTCACAAAAGTATAGAAACAACACATGCCTCATAGTCTGTGATGAAATTATTATGACTATTTCATTTTTTGCTACTTTTTTATACCATATTTGAGTTTTCTATATGAAAAAATGCAGTTTTATCGAAAAACAATATGAGATCTTAATAATTAACTATGGCTATTGTAAGTATCTAATTGGTAAAGTAGTAGGAAACAAATGAAAATAGATGAGGTATAAAACTCTTGTAGGAATCATTATATTTCATTTGAAAGTTAATAAAAGTATAAAAATAAGAATGAAAACTTTCAGCTTGACACACGTATCATTATTTAGACATTATAACAATTGTAAGCAATTTATTTCTTGCTTGTTTCTCATATTAATGACTGATTATGCATGTTATTTAAAGAAGAGGTTTTCAAAACAATAATTTAACTATTTTGTTCATTAAATCACAAGATGAAAATGTCCTTGACCTTATTGTTTTATTTATTTTACCTTTAAGTTACCACTCAGTATTTGTCAAGCTTTTCTTCATTGAACTTTTGCTCACATTTTTGGTTTTTTTTCTTCTCCTAAAACTATAATGCTAGTACTTCGATGAAGAACTTTTGTTTTTCGTGGCTTTCCAGTTGTCTTTTGTATGTTTTATAAGACATATACGAAAATTAGATGCAAAAGTCACGATAATGACAGTTCTTGAATATTTTTTAATTAGTATTTCTCTCTTTTTCCTTCTTATAAATCTTTATTAGAAATCTTTATTCGTTTATGTCTAGAATAGGCATTTATCACTAATAGAAATTAAGAGTACGACTGTGCCTATTAATATAGTCAAATCGGCCACTTCAAAAAATATAGATCAGAGAGCATCAGAGACGGGAGAGGCGGTGTGAGAGTGAGTTGTAGACGAAAAAAGAATGCTTCTCTAGATATTAGTGTGACAAGTGCAATGATAATAATCGTCATTTCTGTTATTCACACAAATGTTTTTTTGATGGAATTGAACTATACCACCGACAAAAAATCAATGTGTCATTTCTACTTTTATTTGAATATCCTATTTGCAATTCTATACAAAGTTTTATATAGCGGCGGTACCAGGAATTGTAGCCAGGGTGGGCTCAGCCCGACTGTACTAGGAAAGGGAAAAGCGTAGTGTTTATTTTTCCCAACCAAGTTAATTTCTCTCCCTACCTACGCCGCTCTTAAACTTTCGTCATCTATACTGGAAGAAAATGTGACTGTTTTTCAAAATTCTAAAAATTTTTCAGGGTAGGGTGAGGTGGGCCTTACCATGTCCAAGTAAAAAGTTTTTATAAAACTAGATTTCAGGAACATTTAGCTAGCTCCAACTGGGTAAGAACTAGACTGAAGCTAACCAAATGTTTGAAAAATCTAGTTTTAAACTACATTTAAAAAAATACTTTTGCTTGGACAATATGTTTCCGGTATTCAAAATATCAATATCTACAGAGCGCAGAGCAAAACACTAGTCTAGTCTGTGATAAATAAGAAAGAAGAGAATATAGAACCAGAGATGTGCACGGGTACCATTTTCATACCCGTACCCGACCCGACAACTTTGTACCCATACCCGACTTATGCCTAAAATTTTTTCGTTTTTGTTTTCCCGCTAAAAATTTTCGCGAAAAATATTTATTTTTCGGTTGAAGATGTCAAATTACCATTACGTTCTCAAATAATTCTTTTTTAAACCTTCATGTAGTTTAGCTAAACTTCCATGTAGTTTTTACTAAAATTTTGTAAACTAGAACCTTCCGCTTTTCGGGTAAATTAAAAAAAATAGAACCCGAACCCATAACTACTCTACCCGTACCTGATCCGTACCCGACAACTTCGTACCCGTACTCAACCTTTTGGTCGGCTTGCACATCTCTATATAGAACTGCTACAAGTATCGTTTTGATTTCAATTTAAAAATCACAATTAAATCTGATAATTTCGAAGTTTCAATAAGTTATACTTATCATTTTATCAAACATTGGGAGAAGTAAAAAACACTGCATATATATATATCAAATTATAATAGACCTAGAAGGACAAAGAACGAAGAAGAAAAATAAAATCATTAGAACTAATCATTTGATAGTTGTGGCAGCACTTCTATACTCTTATTTCTTACATATTTAACAGGTGTTACACAAAAAATGACGAAGTTTTTATTTTCCGTTTTTCTCCTCTCCATTTCCACTCACAGAGCTTATCCTTTTATCAAAAGATTCTTCATTTATTTCTCTACAAAATAATTTAAATTTTTTTTCGAAATTTTGAAGTTTGAACTCCATTTGGAAATCGATAGGAAGAAGATCGCACGTCCTTTCTTCGGACGTTTAGATATCCTCTTCCAGGCGGCGTACGACTCATTTCGTCCCCATCGGTCTGATGTGGTAAAAATGACTAGTTAATAACTGGCAGCCATTATTGAACAAAATGCGCTAGTTTCAGCATGTCCATTATTCAGAAAAGTTGCATCAAGCGTTTCACACGTGAATCGGGTAGATCGAACTTCATACTGACGAAATACACTTTTTGGTAAATTAAATTTTCTAAGCTTCTAGGACATTTCGATGTTTGTTCAATTACGACAGCGTCTCAAACTTTAGGATCATCTTCTATATACCATTTTTTAGAGAAATGAATGGAGAATGTTTTGGTAATAAGAGGAACTCTGTGAGTGCAAAAGGAGAGGAAGAAAACGGAAAATAAAAACTACGTCATTCTTTCTGTAGCATTCGATACTAGTCCAGTTATGTAAATTTGTAACAACTTTATTCCTTGAATCAATCGAGAAGTTTTATACTAATCTACAAAATACATTCGTTGGGTATAAAGCAATACGAATTTTGAGAAAATATTTGTCATTGAATTTAAAATTATTTAAATTTAATTTTATGAAAAGAATCTCTATTAATTTACAATTAAAATTTTATCATTTGATATTATCCCCTATTTAACGGTATTCGGATATCATTTAAAATAATTGAAGAAAAAAGCTATGATTTATAGGTGTTATTGTTGTTTTTAATCTCTAATCATTGTATACATCATGTTGTCTGTTTTAACTGTTCACTTTCATGTAATAATGATAATTATATGAAAAAAAGAAGTAAATAAAGTTTCTGACAAAACGTCTCTCTTCATTTTCTTCAAGTTCAAGGACGCTTTTAGAAAAGAAAAGAAATAAAAATCTTAGAGAAATATTTGTACCGCTTCATTTTTACTTTTAACTATAAAATATTTATCAGAATACATATGTTCGTATTACGTTGTATTCAAGCAGTGGACACCTACCCACAACAACATATTGACAAATTAATATTTTCGTCTTTAGTATGTAGCGGAGAAGAAAAAAAAACGAGAGAGAGAGAGAGAAAATGATCGAACCCGAAGTACCTTTATGTATAATGTCTGGCTTCCGCTGCTTCCACATTAATATTTTGTTATTATTTGAGAACTTTAAAGTTTCATCGTCATCACCAGCAGTTTCGAATGAAAATGTTGAAGGTATAGAATAATGTTGTCGTTGTTGTCGATAGTGATGATAATTTTCTCGGTTTTGTTCATTATCATCATTATTATCAGAAGATGAAGATGATGAATGACGAACGTATATATATTTCATTAAATTTAAAGAGCTTTCATTTCTCATTTTCTTTTTTATTTCTTGTATTCTAAACTAATAATAGAGAATGTTACATTGAATGAATAAAATGTCATAAAAAATCATATATTTTTCTTTTAAAAAAATAGACAATTACTAACCATCATTTCATAGCATGTTAATTAATGAAAAAAAAAAAGAAAAATATAGCGACCTCGAATTAAAGTGAATTTAGTTTTATAGTTTACCATAATTTAAGTTCATCTATTAAAGTCTATAAGTCAAATGATGATGTTTGAAAAAAGTAAAAATTCTTTTTATAATGTTTTTAAAAGAATATAATAAATAGATTCATATCAAAAGTCAACCATTAAAAACTAAGAGAAAATACTTTATTTTATTAGCATTTATTTTCAAATTTACACGTCGGGAAAAACGACCGTGTAATAAAACGTGAGATCGAAAATTGTAGCAGGAAAAACTTTCTAAAAAAAAATCGTAGGATAGAACAGCGGTGAGAAAACGCATGAGTGTCAAATGTAAAGAAAAAATCGTAAGATAAGGTCCGTGAATGTTAAAAACATGGAAAATCCGCGTGGAAGTGAAAATTGTGAATTAAAACCGATGAACGAGATAACAGTGAGAAAAAACCAAGGCGGTAAAAGCACCACTTCACCACTTCATTTTACTTCACTTCATCTAGGTAAAACGCTGCTGAAACGGTCGAAACAATAAAAAATCACTTCAAGTTCACTTCAAGTTAAGCGGAAGTGATCAAGGTGTGATGGTACAAATTTTGGATGTTGAAGATGTTATGGT
>CAJNOQ010004532.1:0-17282 GCA_905250885.1 Didymodactylos carnosus | reverse complement strand
AGGAGCACAAATAGCATCTTTTTTAGCGAGAAGAATAATTCTTACATCTTTGAATTTATCAGGCATTTGATAAGTACGAAATGAATGATTATATAATTTCACCATAAAATGCCAATAATTATCAGGTAGTTGATTAAGAAGATAAGGAGATATTCCATGTATATCACAGGAACGTTTTTTCTTACGTGTTTTAACAACTTTCAGTACTTCTGCATAGGTTACATCTGGGATTCGTGAGTCATCTTCTAGATTTAAAGCCAGGGGAGAATCAGTATAGGGGTGTGGTCGTATGACACCTGGTTCTTCAAATAATTTTTCATAGTAATCTGCAGCCAACTGAACCATTGATGAGGCATCTCTCTCTATCTGACCAGATGGTAAGTTGAATCCTCTTAGCGCTGCTGTTTGTTTGCGAAAATGTTTTTTCGATTTACTCCAAAACATCCGTGCTGAATCACCTAATTTGTTTCGATCTGAGAGTTGTTTTGCCAGTTGATTCTGTTGGAATAGCTTTAATTCGCGACGAACATCATTTCGAATTTTTGCAGACGCGATTTTTGATTTCATATTCCCTGTTCGTTTAGCTCTGAATGATAATGCGCGACTATACGATAGCTTGCTTCTTAATTCGGGTGGAATTGCTGGTCTCGCTAATTTTAATGGAAAAGTTCTCGTACATCGAGCAGCGAGTAAAGAAAGAAATCGTGTGAAATTATTATAGGTTCCATTCATGTCAAATGCAGACCATTGTTTTTCCCAGAATACAAATGTATATGATAAAAATAACGAGAACACAAGCCATGAAGTGCAACTAGCCATATTTTTACGTTTGTCATCAAAGGCAAAAACCAGAATGATAGGTTTATGATCACTAGTGGTAGCACCTTCATGAACTTGTACAGTAACTTGTGTGCCTTTTACAAAGGCATAATCAATAGTTCTATCTGATCTACGTGAAGTACTTGTATCTGGAACTACAGAAAATAAATCCAATTCATCAGCCCATTTCATAAGTCTATCTGCTTTATCCCCATCTTCTACAAGATCCACATTGAAATCACCACAAATAACTGACTTGGTTGAGAAGAAAGGTGATAACTCATTCCATGACCACGATGTTCTATCCGGGGCATACATTCCAATTAGACGTAAAGTTTCATCAAGATGTAAATCAAGCACACATACATTAGCAAGGGAACAAGGGACACGAATAACAGAAATAGTTTGTCGAACCAAAATAATCACACCCCCACGAGCATTTTCTCCTTCTTGATAGAATAAATAGTGATTTGGGAAAGCAGTATTTATGGTAGCTTGATCAAATTTACCCACTTCCAATAGCACCAGAATATCAAAGTTGTATGATGAAAAAAGTAAATAAACTTCACCCCATCTTAAATCTAAACCTCGAACATTAAAACATAAAGTATGTAGAAAAGTAAATGATAATTGCACCTTATGCTTTGAGATTAATTCCCAATTGTCTAAGCAAGTTGACAGTAAGGGAGAAGAATGCCATTCATCAATAATGGAATGAAATAGCAAAGAATCCGTACTTGACAAAACTTGTTGGCCAGTTTTAATTATTAAATTTCTTATTTCTATTTCACATGGGTCCGCAGTACTTGGAATAAATAAAACTGCATTTGGATTCCAAGACATTATGTTTTTGTAGTATACAACTTGAGATCTCGAGGATTAATATGATATTTAGACATAAGTTCACCGATCATACAACTAAATGCACCTATATCTTCACCTTTTTTCATTCCAGATTTCATTACTTGTATTATACTTGTGATAAGAATCATGGTTTCTTGTTGTACCAAATTTTGTTGAGCCAGTTGATTCTCCAGCGTTGTAACTTTAGATTTCAAATTAGATATTTCTTGCTCATATACTTTATCTTTCTGAAACATTTCTTCTTTAAATTGATCAAAACTTTCACGAGTCTTTTTGCCTTCGTCTATCATAGTTTCTCGTAACTTTTCGAACATTCCAATTGCATCAACATGATTGTTATTAGTAGTTAATGTATTAGTTGGAGACAAATAGTTAAGCCAAGGAAAATTCGATGTAGTTAGAGCAAGATTATTTTGTACAGGTTGAGTAACTTGAACATTATTTCTTGTTGCTAGAGGAGTACGAGTTAAAGCGGCTCGATAATCTTTAACTTTTGGGCATTTAGTGTCACTGGACTTGTGATCTCCATCACAACGAATACTTTTAGGAACACCTTGGCATTCGTGCTTTTTGATATCAGCACATTTTACTCCACATATTTTACAAGTTACTACATCTTTTTGTGGACAATTTTTCTGGAAGTGACCAATTTGCATACATCGAGAACATATTAATACTTGAGCTAAAGCCATATATTCCACTACTGGATACCGCATAAAATGCACATATACATATTTTCCTTCCAAGAATTCATCACGAACAGTATCGGAGTTAAATTCCACTTTAACTAATTTAAGATCTTTGAGATTACGACTTTTCAATCGAATAACATTGACCACTTGAGGATATTGACGTTTAATATCCTGAACAAATTCATCCCAATTGACATTAAAAGCAACATTTTGAATAACACCAGATAATTGAGGAGGAATAGAAGGCATCTTTCGACTATATTCTTTTCCAACAAGTTGCGCAGGCCAGTTTCCGACATCAAGTAAAAATGCAAATGATTGTGTATTTTCAACAAATATTAAAACATCATATTCAGCACCAGCAGAATTTATCGGCGTTCTACGATAACCCATAACACGTAAATCAAAATCATTACACTGTTCTTTTGCATGTTTGACTAAATGTTCAACCACTAATTTATCACGAATATCTTCCTTAAAATGAACAATGAACGGAGAGAAGGGATAGCGAGTTGTAGCAAAACGTTGTGCTTGATTAGTAATCACATTTTGATTTTCATTCGCCTGGTGAAATGTCGTATTTTCAGTTGGATTACGTTGACTTGTTTGTCGCGTAGGAAGATTATTTACTGATTGTTGCTGATCCGAAATTTGACCAGATGCTTGTTGCTGATTTGGTAATGTAGATTGGACATTATTCTGTAACTGATTGGAAATGTGGAACGTACGATTTCGACTTGCAATAAATTTCTTATTATTACGTCGTGATGATTGCCAGCCATTATTTTCTCTCAGGGACAATATAGTTGTATTCACTTCATTTTCATTTTCTTTCTCAAAAGAATGACCAACATCATCAAGAGTTCGTTTATTGACGCTTGGAGTTGAATGAACATTAGATTCTCGTGGACTAGCATAGGTATTTTCAGGAACTTGGATTTGTTCGCCACTATGAGTCATATTATATGTACTTATTGACCTTGATACTTGAGCAGGTGGAAAGCCGTATAACGAGGAAGGAAAGTTCTGATTTAATGGAAACAACTGACCATTTTGCATAATAACCATAGGCATTTGCTGTTGATCACATAAATAATGAGGCATATCTTTTCCTTGATAGAACACTTGGTTTTGCATCTGAAGAGGCAGGCTTTGACTAGATATCAGGGCGGGTTGTGTAGAATCTTGAACCATGGACGAATGTCTTGAAAGAGACATTTGACTTTTGCAATAAAACTGAATTTCTTTAAAAAAAATTTTTTTTTTTTTTTAAAATAAGTAAATTCAACGAGAATAGTACAGTAGAACTAACACTAACACGTGCACATATACATACAGTGTATGTACATATACGATAAAGAAAAAGAAAAGAACACGGATGATCATCAGGTTCATATAATTTCACAAACAAAATTGACATTAGATTACTTCGTGTGCATACCAGAGAAAGTGCAAATCCTTCACCTTGTGTCTAATGCCTGATTTTCTTCTTCAGTCCACTGTTTCAAGAAACTAGAGAATTTTAAGTTACATTGAATTGATCGGCCTACTAAACTTCCCTACTAACCGCTGACCAACTCTTAATCGAATTTATTCAGTGACATTCGGATCTGGACGTTCTCTCACATAGCCTGTTTCAATTGTACAAATGTGAGAACGATCTGTTTTAGTCTCAACCATACCGTCCTTTACTGATGGCACATTTTCGTGGTAAATTGAAATAGCTCATACCATTTCAAGATCATATTCGTAATCAATATATTAGACTAGATAAAAATCGAGAGAGAATTCGACAAATTTATTTCTTCATTTTTTCTCACCGTACACCTCTACGGTAATTTTTGGAAATCACAGACAGATGTCTAAATATGACAAATTCATCTAAAATAATCTGCTGATTATTTTTGGATACTCTAATTCAGATGGTTTGAGATGGTGCCGGATGATCTTACTACTCCACATCCTTTGGCAAGTACCTCAACAGATACGATATCCCAAGGGCTTTCAGAATCTACAATAATAATTTTCAGATGCCCAGTCACCGCTTGAATAGAGTCAAGTTATCGAAGGGTTCGCATAATGGTCTAGCATAGTCGATGTCGTAGTCCTGATAATAGTGGACAGTATTGCTCACCGGAGAAATGTGTAAAATAATGTACCTTGTATAAAAACAAATTCACTATCTTTTGAGACGTTTCCCAGCTCAAATCATCGAGCCGTTGCCGAGAAAACATCAAAAGTGTACTGATTGTATTTATTACCAATACTTAGTTTTTCAAAACCTTAATGCTTATTCGTTTCGCTCGTCTATCTCTATAAATGAAAAAATTGAGTTACTTTCCACTACTATGTCCAAAGCGGCGAATATATCTATTAAAGTAAACGTATAACAATTACTGCGTGTGACAAACCTGGGTTCACAGAAGACTTACGAAATATATGTAGGAAGAAGAATATATATTTTACTCAATACAAAAAGAAACAATGAGAAAAACAAAGAGAAAAAGAAACCTATTTTTTTGTTGAGTAAAATACCTATTCTTCTGTCTACGCATATTTTGTAAGTTTTCTGTGAACCCAGGTTTGTCACGCGCAGTAATCGTTATACGTTTATTTGTAATAGCTATATTCGACGCTTTAGTTATAGCAGTAGAAAGTAACTCAATTTTGCTTGGGAATTAGTATAACTGTTATTATTCTTTTGAATCAAAATCCATAAATATGATGCCAGTCATTGTATATGCCATACTAGTTGTTGGTAAGTATTGTATACAAAACAAACGTTAATGAACAGTTGATTTATATTTGTTGAAGTCTATACAACTACCGTTCTTGTTGCACTTTGTCAGTATTATCAGTGAAGTGCTATTTACACTGAATGTTTATTATAACACAGTATTCATTTTTTCCAGCTTCATCGTGGATAGTTTACAATTTTGTTATTCGAACCGAAGTTACTCCGCCAGCAGTTATTCCTAATCAGAACCCGTATACAGAAACACTGGCAAATTGTCAGGCAAAATGCCTTAAAGTCACTGGATGCGTAGGATTTAGTCGATCAAAACTAACTAAAGATACAAGTATCGATGCCTGTTATTTCAAAAATGATCTATCATGAGGTCAAACAATTAATGATCCAAGTTGGTAAACATGGTCAGTTAGTAATACAGTCATTATTATTAATCCATCATGGACGACTTACAATTTTGTGATATACAGTGAAGTTAATATGGGTTCAACAATGCCTAATTACAATTCATATAAATCAACACTGGATAATTGTAAAGCTAAATGTCTAATGGTTCCTCGCTGTTTGGGATTCAGTCGATCAAAACTGACTAAAGGTTTAAGTATCGATGAATGTTATTTCAAAAGTGATCTGTTACAAGGTAAAACACAATCTGATCCTAAATGGCAAACATGGGTACACAGTTAGCCAACTCTTCAAAATATGAATATCGACACAGATTTATTTGTTATAACTAACACATTACTTTTTTTTATACTTAATCTCGAAGTATAGACAAATAATCATGTTTGTGAATTAGTTTATGTACTTTGTCTTGTTGCAGCTAATATACATTTCGGTTTAAACAAAATTTTTTAGTGATCGCCGACTAAATATACAAATGTAAAATGGATTAAATGCAATTCTGATAATTCATTTATTCATTATCGATAGACATCTGAGCTATCAAAGTGTACAAATATACTTCTAGTCAAGGGTCCGTGAACAGCGGATGAACGCTCCTTATAAGGTGCAAAACAGCACGAGTTATGTCAGACAACTATTTATTCATACTGTACTGAAAACATAGTTCGAAATTCGACAAATATGTTAGAGAACAATATTTTTCCAATTTAGAAACTTATTTGCAAGATTCAAACTCATTTTTCATTTTGACGAGCATTCTATGGTCAACAGCAATCACATGATTGTATTCTGAAATTTTAAACATATTAGTCAACATAAGGTACTCATACGATCCTTTGAGTATCTCTGTTTAAAAATCAAAATATAATTATTATCCAGTGAACGTTTGAGGAGTAAGAACAAATTCCTCAATGATTTTTTCGGAAATTAATGTAATTTTTGATGATACCGACAAAATCCGTTGGCAGAAAAAAATAAATCAATCCGCAATGGTCTGCTCTGAGTAGGGTACGTTTACTTCTATAATATCTATGACTAGGTATTTAAATCATTTTCTCACCGTATATGTACTTTTTCCAAGACAGATGAAAATTTCTTTTCTCAAATTTTATCTCATATAGTTAGTGAACCTTCTCCTGAAATATTGAGCCATTTTGATCTACGATTAATCGCTCTAAAAGTTTTTTACTGAAAACGGCAAAAGCAAAATATTCAGATCTTTCCTTTCACAAAACTTTTTTCCGTTTGACGTTCTAAATACATTTGTGACAAAATAAACATTATGATCATATTCAATCTTTCTATTCATACTATCGTACTTGATGTTTCTCAATTGTGAATGTTTCAGAAAATTTTTGTACCATCAAAAAGACAAACTACAAACTTTGGACATATGTACACAGCAAGAAAATAAGCGTTCGAAAAAGCACCCGCTAGAAAACATCTACGAAAAAGCATACTAAAATAAGCGTCGACAAAAATTCGTCCAAGTATAGCATTTAAGTGCATACTGCATAGAGTACTCGTTTCACTACACTAGCTTATCTCAGAAACGACTGATTTCCTGGGATAGTGAATCGGTCCAGCACATCAAGCGTGTTTCCGAAGTATAGTGAGTGAAAAACTGAGTAAAATATTATTCAGAAATCTTTTCAAATTTTGTTTTTCTATGTAACAAAAAAACATACGAAAAATTAGCCCACACAAAAAAACGTCTAGAAAAAAAAAGCATACCAAGATGTGGCAAAACACCTGCCCACTAAAAAGCGTCAAGTTTTGGACGCTTTTCTTTTGTCGTATAGATGCAGCACTAGCTGCAAGTTGAATAAAACTTTATACGTCAAGAATCTAGTAACAATAATAATTTTTCTTTTATGAGGGTAGTTTATGCAAAGTTCTAGAGAAGTTTATGACAGCTTAAGGAACTTTGAAGAAGAATGATTGAATAAAAAATTGAATATGCCTTCACCGATCCCAAACGTGAATCGGTCATGCTCGGGATCGGTTCGGCTCAGAATTATAACAACATTATTTCGATAGCATCTAAATTGCTATCTGGAATATTAGTTTGTATTTCATACTGACACAATGCATACTTTCGATATTGACTACGCCGATACGAATATTTAACAGAAGTTCTTAGATTAGACGTATGAAATTTAGATACTCGATGTTGTTATTGCTGTACCTTCGTCGAGTGTTTAACCGTGTTCAAAACTTTCCATTCGTTGTTGAACATTTTAAGTTGCTTCTGTAGATTTTTTTTACTACTTTAATACTAGTACCGAGCGTCTTATATAGAAAAATTAGTCCTTTATATGACATAGTTTACAAAATTTCATCAATTTGTTGAGTATGAGTTAGTTTGAGTAAGCTAAAAGACATAATTAATAACCTTTTTATTATTTTTCAATTTGGTCGCAATAATTTCCCTCATCTTCTAATAGAAAACCACTTCTGACTATTTTTTCCTTAGGTCTCCTTCACGGTTTTGGCCAAAAATGGACTTGAGTTACTCGCCAAAATAGAAGATAATTGTGGTCTTTTATCATATGATGGTGATGGTAGTTTGGGTAAACCAAACGTTCCCAGATTTTCAGATAAAAATTCATAGAAAAGAGTCAAATTTTACTTAAACAAATATTTGAATTATCATCGGCCCCAAAATACAGTGTAGGTTGCCATTCTTTCAATAACGCAATAACACCGTACGATAGAACGTTGCGATTTTCAGCAGTCGAAAGCAGACACCTGAGGCTAACTTTCCATAAGCAAAAGTGACTTTTTAAAAATTTTAAAACGCGGTTTTTGAGCAGATCTTTGGATCCTTGAAAACGGAGACAGAAGTGGGTCAACCTTTCTTTTTTCGTAGATACATAGTCCAAAGTGTTCTTTGCAAAAGAGAAACTAAGTGAACTCTTAGCTTTTTGTGTTCTACGTGTGGCATTGGGTTGTCTGAGAGTACCAGAATCACTATTTCTTTGGACGTAGTAATTCTGACAACGAATGCAAACATAGGTAATCGACCACGCTGAAGCTCGCGGTAACATCTGTTTTTCAAGATAGTCTCAAAAACCTACCTTCAAACTTTCATAGTTTCACGGTAGCACAGCAATACTATGAATTTCACAGTATCGCTTCAAATACCAGTTCTGCAAAAGGGGCAGAACATTTGCGGTTCTGCAGTGAAATAATAGAACCAAAAATGCTTTCACATAAAAGCTATAGAGATGTCTAAAATGTAGGAAAATATAAATGACATAAGCTGAATTATATTTCTTGCTAAATCAAAATTTTTACATTTGGAAAAACACTCAAAATGCTTTTTGTGGATATTTTCCTTATAATTGAAATGACTAGTACAGATTAAGGTATCTGATAAACGGTAGACCGTCAACATCGTGAAAGTCTTAAGGTTCAGCTTACACAAAAACAGTTTTAAAGACATTCGTCCGCTGAACATCGATTTATTTTAGGCGTTCAAAGCATGACAGAATTCTATCTGTACTAATCATTTCAATTATAGAGAAAATTTCCACAAAAAGCATTTTGAGTGTTTGTCCAAATGTGAAAACTACTTTTTCAAAAATATAAATGAGTGTCATCAGAATGTTTCTCACTGAGAATTTTTAATGCCTAATTGTAGCACAAATGAATACACTGAAATACAGTCATTGATCTAATATTTTTAGATTGACAGAGCTGACATCGTCTTTGTTTATATGTTGACTGTCCAGTATCAAATTTTATTCGACCTAAACAACGGTCGTAGTTTAGCTAAGGTGGACTATCGCTAATATGTTCCGTACATCTGTAATGTTCTTCACGAAGAGACAGTCAACTGGATGCTTTAAGGACACTGACATGCCCTACGTTATGCATCAAAAATGCACCTAATTTACACGGAAGAACGCATTCAGAATGCCTTGACACAGCATCTACAATGTCTCACCTAGGCACTATGGCTGCATAAAACTGGAATACAGGCATCTTCGTAAGGCATGGTGACGTGTTCTTTACATGAAAATTCCATCTTACTGATAAAAATTGAGGTCGCCTTTAACGCGGCTGAAGCATCTCTTTTTTCAGAGTGAAAATAAGTACTCCAGTTATTATATAGTTCGAAGACATCAATTGCTGTTTCACCAGTATCAGGGTTGTTTAGTATATCTTGTCCTAGATAACATCAGAGACTGTCGCGTTGGTGGTGTAACGGTTAGCATGGTTGCCTTCCAAGCAGCCGACCCGGGTTCGACTCCCGGCTAACGCACTTTTTCTCTTTTTCTCTCCCTTTCTTTCATGCTTGTGCATTGTATAAGCCAGCACTCTTTTGTTTACCTCTGTCTTTCTCCACACTATACGGTCATCTACTATAAACATACATAAAACGGAGAATGTCGTTCGACAAGACATGTCTTTCACTTTTCTCTGGAAAATTAACAAGAAAAATGGTCAATCTATTTCGACAATCACAACTCTTCTGACTGCCTTTCTTCAAGCACTTTAAACGTTTTTGTGTGCATAAAAACAGTTCGCTGTGAAGGTGCTGGTTTTGTTTCACTGTTCTTGTTATTATAACCTTCGATAGGAATGAGATACGGCCTGTCACCGTCATGTTGCTAAGACCTTAAGACATGCTTCTGTAAGCAGAAACTTGTTTCAAAATTTTCTGGAAGTCCGATTTTCCAGACGATCCAAAAATTAACCTTATATCTCGGTCAAATCTCCTCCTGACTAAAGGAACTTTCAGGAGAGACTTCAAAGGCGTCAAATAGGTTGATCAAGCAGAAAAGGTGGTCCAGTAGAAGAACATCAATATTAGAAATAGTGTCAACATAAAAATTCTGCGGGAGAAATATTCTAATGACACTCATTTAAAATTTGAAAACACGACTCATATATGCATACAGGTTTTGACGAAGACGAACAATACAGAACATCAGTATTAGCAAGCTTTCTTACCTCAAAATGTTTCCTTGTCCAATGAACAAATTTTTACGAAAATGATTTTAATGATTTACCTTTTTTCAGCGATAATGCTATCATAATACTCTGATGAGTATCTTTTCGAATGACGTACTTGTTAAGGCGTTTTTCATCTAATAAACCGATATATCTTCAAATTTGTCATAAAAAAGCCCTTTGAATCATCAACATTGTTAGTTGTAGTAGAAGAAGCAACGATTGAAGCCATTCTAATGACGTAAAACGTAGGAAAACAGATAGACGCTTATATTGAGAGTAAAATGGGAGCACAAGAGCAGTTTTCTGTTCCTATTTATAGTCATGCGCCAGCATGGAAATTTGGCCAATTATATTTGAAAATTTTGAAAATTATCATAGCAGATAACGGAAAATGACACGAGGAAAACAGACACAAATCAAATGCAGAAGAAAAAGGGAAAAGATTCCGAAATTTTTCTGAATTGGGAGCTTAACTCTCCATACAAAATTCTTTTGCATAACACAGTTGCTGATGAGTTAATTAGATCCGATAAGATCGCCAACATCGTGAAAGTCTTAAGGTTCAGCTCACACAAAAACAGTTTTAAAGACATTCGTCCGCTGAACATCGATTTATTTTAGGCGTTCAAAACATGATAGAATTCTATCTGTACGGAAGCACTTTGAATAAAAAGAAAGATATCTAAAGGAATGCGTACTTCGATGAGTTCGCTTTCTATAAAGGCACTGTTGGGCGTGATCACTTTCGATAGAAAAATAAGTTTGTAGTTGAATTAAACAGAAATAAGAAGAAAACATCCATTTGTAACAGGAATACTTTTGTGTGTTTCAACGGCTGTTGAACTGTTGAAGTTTAGCATTGGCTATCTCAACATGCTGTTGATATTTCTGCATATCGGGGTGATTTGATTTCTTGGCAATCTGATAGGCTGCAGTAAAGTTTCTTAGCGCTTCTGTCCAGTTCTGTTGATCACCGTGAACCAATCCAATGTTCCAGTATGTCACTGCAACTGAAGGATGTGTTGTTGATAAAGAACTGAGTTCTATCTGTAAGGTTATTTCCAGATATTTCAGTGCTTGTACATAATCACCTTTGCTGTAGTGCACACCAGCAATGTTGTTATATGTTGCACCTAATAGTGGAGGATTCGTGGGCAGAGTTGCTTTGTCTATGCTTAATGTTTTGTGATAGTAGTCAAGAGCCTTATGATACTCCTTTTTATTATAATATACCATTGCAATATTGTTATACGTTTTGGCAAGATATGACTCATCCGTACATATAGTTTTATTTTCTATTTCCAAAGCTTTTTCCATGTCAACCAGTGTTTGTTCCTGCGCAGCCTGATCTGAGTAAACCATGCCAGTGTTACTTTCTGGTATTGCTAGTAGCGGTGGTTCTAATGACAGATACTTTAATTCTACATCCAGACACTTGTTGTAATCAATCAATGCTTGCTGACTGCTGTTTCTCTGTTTATAAATATACCCAAGTTGCTTATAAATATGGCCAACATCAGGATCATTTTCAGTTATGTTGTCAAGTATCATCATATACAATTGTTCCGCCTGATCATATTCAGCCATTTTTAACAGTAAGTTGCCTAATGTGAAGAAATCCTTTGATCCTTTTATTTCCAACCACATATGTTCTGTAAGCTGTCTCAGCTGTTCATCTTCTTCGCCATCCAAAGTCAGTTTCACATTCCATATATCACAATTATCAAGTTTCTTCACTGAAGCGATTCGAAATACTGTGCTTGTCGAGAAGAGTATTTCATGGTCGGTTTGGGCCCAACTCGCTTTCTCAACATTAGGAAATGATCGTGAGCACTTTTTCGTGTCAACTGTTATTTTAAATAGAACTGACTGAACATTTAAACGATTCAACGATCGTCGAGCAAATGAAAGAGCAACGTCACGTTTTATCGATGTTGATAGAAGACTGCTCATTGATAAAAAGCCACCAACATTGGCCCGAAGTTTTTCAAACTCTTCTGTCACCATCCCCTGTCCACGATATGCGACAATTGTCTGAACTTTGTTTGTTGAGTGTAAGTGGGAGAGTTGTCGATGAAGATCTTTGATAAAAAATTGAAGTTTGAACAGAACATCAATATCGGCTGTTCTTAGGGCTTTATTCAACACGCGATTAATGAAACACTCATGATTGTACCACCAAACAGCTTTGTTAACGGAATAAGTCATCTCAAAATCATCGATATTTTTCAGTTCCTTGTCATTACCAGCGTATTGTTGTCGACATTCATCTATTATTTCTTTTCTGGCATTGCCGTTTGTGTCTTCGATACGAAGCAGAATATTGATCAGCAGTTGAAAGTATATGAATGATGCTTCTTGTCGGTTGAATGATGCATTCGGCGACATAACACGCATCGATACATCGTCGTTCGATAAAGCAACAACATCTTTGCCTAACTGATCACAGACGACACTAATTTCTGTATAAACACCATGAACCTTTTGGTAGTTTCTGGCCCATTTTACATGGTAGCTCTTGTTAGAACAAAATACGTAAATCGATTCAATTTGCCGTAGCTGATGAATCACGGGTACGATACGTTCGCCTAGTGAACCAGAGACGACCAAAAATACTTTTTCGGTTCTCACAGATTTTAGATAGTGAACACATCTATCCTGATCACTGAAAGTTTTCACATAATTGACAGTTCGGCGTAATTCAGCTTTTGCTTTTAAGTTATCGTCTGTTTCATTAACCTTTGCATCAAGTCAGACAATTGTATGACTTTCAAGATTTCGTGCTGGAAAACGTGATGCGGGAGCGTTCATATAATCGTTGATTGTTGACTGAGATATTGGTTTTGGATCCTTGCTTGCCATAACTGTTGCTGGCCACATCTTTTTCTCGTGTTTCTACAAAAACAAACAAACTTTTTTCATCTTATATGCTAACTTGAGGGACGAAAAGAAGTGGATGTAAGGTTTTAAAATGACATGTACCGATTGCATTAAGTTGCAAAAGAGCGATTATAATGATAACTAATTCACAACAGATATTTTGTTTCGCCAGCTTCGACACAAAAATATAGGAATGATGCTGTTAATGAAGAGGATCTAATGTGCTTCGGTACTTCACGTGTACAAGATACATCAGGATACGTGTTAACTTGTTGGCTGTTTATTGACACTGTGAAGAAGGGTGTAGCAACATCGGAGGTGAATACCAGTAAGGTAGATTTAAAACCAGTTTGAAAAGACAGATATCGTACACTGAGAGAAAGATGGTTATAGAATAAGACGACTCAAAATGTCGGCGTAAAATACATATTAAGATCACTGTCACACTCTTGTGTAAAGAGATCTGGAAGAAAAGCAGAGTTCCTTCTGTATGTAAACAAACGTTTTCGAAATTTATACCGCTTCAATTACGCTGAAACCATGCAAAAGCACATTACGCTAACATGCCTCAAAATCGTACGTGTCTCCTTCGACTCGCACATGTAGCCACCATTATTTTCGTGCGTTTTTGTCGTCGTATGAGCTTTAAATGGCATCATATACATAGTTTCAATCACATTAAGTACAAACACGAAATTAGTTTTTATTCATACCCTATTTCCGCTCGCAACCGAAGACAAAATGTTCTTATACACCCAGACGGTATACACACTAAGACTGTCTACGGAAAACGTACACTCTAAAGAGATATGAACATATTGGCCATTTACACACGTAATTGCAAGCGTTTTTGTACAGTATTTGTGTAGCCGACAGGTGACGAGTTTAACCTCTTGAATGCCGTAAGGCATCTATAGATGATATGAAGGAAATTGTATATGTTGCATATGCTTTTTCGTTCCATGGTTTTAACGAAAAAAAATGTCAGAGGAACACACGTGACGAAAACAACAGAACGCAAAGAGAGACATTTAATTGTTTTTTTACATATGCATGCCTTTGGACGCGGAAGAGGAAAAATAACGGCATTCAAGAGGTTAAAAACAACACAGGCTTAATAAAGTAGAGACAATTTAAACGTAAATCATATAAAAAAGGTGAAATTTCTTCGAACGCAAAAAGGAAACGAAATATGATTCTTTGGTTAAGTAGTGTTGGAGTAAAATATGTACATTGTATGCACTTTCATGTACTCTGTTTTTATTCTTTTTGTTAAAGTTTGCGTTGATAACATTGAGAGTGAAGTAAATACACTGTAACAGGAAACTGGAAGAAATCTTATCCGTATATGAATTATACGAAGGGCGCAAACAGCCTATGTGATCTTTTTCCTATTTATTGCATTATAATGCGTTAGTGAAATGTGTTAGGTTTTCTTTTGTGTTACAACGCGATAACTTTGGAAAAAACATGTCTTTAATGCGTTGTAACGCATTAGCATAACGTGTAACGCTAACTATAATGAAAAGCGCATAAGTAATATATACCGAGCTGAGCAAAAAATTGAGATTATGGCACTTTCGTCATTATGACGAACACACTTTGGTCATATATGACGGAAGTTTCTTTGGTGGAGATATTCCTCGGGAACTGTTTTCACCAAAGTGTGAATTTTCGTCACACACACCAAAAATTTCGTTGCATGAGGCGAATTTTCGTCACAGTAGTGGTGAACTTCGGTCACATTTAACGAACATTAAATGGAGTACTTCCTTACCTAGTGGTTACAGAGTAGGTTCATAAACTTTGAACAATAAATCTTTGTTCACTGTAAGTTACAATTTATGTAGAAGTGAATTTCGAGCCACAAAAAGCACTCCGAAAACGTATATATACGCCGCTATTTACTCTGTCAGTACTTGCTAAGGAAGTACTGCAGTGTAGTAAATACCAAGTGCAGCTCTTACTGAGAAGTGTTCTCGATCACATACTAATCTCACAACACTTGATTCTATATGTATGATTCTATATATGTTTCTTTATGTTTTAAAGTGTGAGTAGTATTTAGTCAGGAAGTACTACCTCAGGAAGCACTTCATTGGTTTTACTTGTTATCTCATGAGAAAGGCACATAAGCCGCTGTAAGCACTTGTTAAGGAAGTACTGCAATGTAGTAAATACTAGGTGCACTCTTACTGACGGAGTGCTCCCGATCGCATAATAATCTCACAGCAGTTGATTCTATTCTGTATTTATAGCAGTATTTACGTGTAGTGAAAGTTAAGCAGGGACCGTTAAAAACACGGGCTTTTTCTTCACACTCGACGGAACTTTCGTCATCAAAGTGTGAATTTTCGTCACAGCCACAAAAAAGCACTCCGAAATTCACGGGAACTTACATCACCACGCTTTTTTCTGAAAAACGTACTTTCGTCACATGTGACGAAAGTACAGCCCCCCCGCCCTATGACGAAAGTGTCTTTTACTAAAAATGGTATGACAGGCGTCCGGACTACTCTGAATTTCGTCTTTGTTAAGAGAATCCTTCCTTCCGGATGGCGATGAGACGTCCGTTTAACTCTCAGCAAAGAACGAATTTGGAAACAGTCGAAGCTAGTCGTCTTGACACTAGATCAACGCTGTTTTAAATAATACCGCCAGGCGCCTGACGGAAAAATCAGAAAAAAATTTTGAAAAGGCTAGCTATCAAATCTACAAATATGCAAAACGACCGAAAGGCGGCATTAAAAGTCGACTATAAAACTGAAATTGTAGTAACTGAAGACATAGGCGGCGGAGCCACCAGGCTTGGGTAGGCTCGAGCTTACTCTAGATTGACCTCATGAGACTTGGGTAGTTTCAAACCTGGTCCAAATTATTTAGTGGAGCCGCCAAATACTAGCAAATAATAGCGTGCAAATAGTAACATGTCTGCAGCACAGAAACGTTTTTTTTGCAATCATGACACTGAAAAGCTTCGCCACCTACGGCAGCAGGCATACGACAATGGCATTATTCTTATGCGTAAGAAGCAGAAAAGTAACTCGAAGTTTCTAGTGGTTTTGCGACTCGAAAAATTCATTTTCCAGCCCACTGCCATTTTTTACGGTAATTCATCAGCGTATATGATACAAAAAAATACGGTAAATCTGAATAACGTCTGCTGTAGTTCTCCATTCAAAAATTTTCGCCACTTTCTGTGGCACAGCTGCCGGTTTTTCCATCCACTTTTGTTACCGCAAAAGCAGGCAAATATTTCAGACAACATTCCGTTGGTTTCTTCTTTTTATCTGGAGATATTTTACAAACCATTTCTGAATCAAGTTCGTCAGCATTCAAAGATGTTTGTGTTTGGCAGCAATTTTGGTTTATTCGCATTATCAAGTTTCTGTCATTTGCGACGAAGACTACGAAAATGTTCTCTAGACACAAACACTAAGGGTGGTCTTTTTTTGACGAAAAGTGCTTAAGGTGTTATTTAGTTTTGATTTCTTTCAATATCTTTTTGTATAAAAACGTTACATCATTCCCGTTTTGGAAAATCCATTTCGTACCATTGGGAAAACTTTTTTGAGTCTACCCTAGATTGACTTCGTTCCGCCGACTGAACCTGAAGAGAATAAGCTGTTTTTCTCATGAAAGTGCGTAGTCTTTGATATAAATTACGAGTGTGTTAGGTCACGAGACCTAAAATGGTCACTGCAGCGTCAGTGTACTACTGCGTGATTATATAAAAGAAACATTTCCTTTCCAGGAAATGTATTTCATATAGTCACTATCTCATCATGTCATCCTGTGACACCATTGTATATATTACATCACTGTTTATATTACATCATGTTTTCTGTTACGTTCTTTTTTCCTTTCTTTCTCGCCTATATATACACAGGCATATACTGTACTAAGGC
>CAJNOQ010004531.1:0-17282 GCA_905250885.1 Didymodactylos carnosus | reverse complement strand
TGTGTTAGATTACTTAAAAATAAACGCCTAAGAAAGAATCGTTCTTCTGACAATGCACTTCTCATATGAAACTTATTTCTCTTTTCCTTTCGCCACCGTGCTCTATCAGTAACTTAAACTATTAGTTGGTTTAAGCTTTAATCTTGAACCAGAACGAAATCGAGAATATTAATTCCCATTATATCATTCTGAAACTTAAACTATCAAAACACAAAATCAATCCTTGCACGAAGCTAGGATCGAACACACGAACTTGATCTTTGCAGACGAACTGCAAAGATCAAGTTCGATTCAAGTTACACAATGTTTCTAATGAATGAACTTGAAGGTCCAACTCGCCACATTTGTGGCATATACATGTCCTGTATATATGTCCGCCATTGTAGTCATCTGATGAAAAGGAATGGTGAGGAAGTTGCTTGAGTAAAATGATGAGAGTCTTCATCTCGATACTCCGTTTTCTTTCGAGTCACCGTTTTCAAATATACTTGGTCAATAAACATCACGTCAAACAAAGATATGGAGATCTGATTTCTGCTTGGCTTAAGTAGATATAAAGCTGGAGCAAAACCGCTTTATCAGAGTTCTGTACTACACTTTTACATCTATCAGAAGTTGTAGTCTGATATTTCTTATGTTACCGATGAAAGTTTCGCTTCGAAAAAGCTTCTTATGAGCGCAAACTCGCTGTAACATGGTAGATTACGTCTGAAGTACATGCATCATTTCTATACAATGCTACATTGAGTTTGTGCTCATACTTTAGCCGTAATATCCGTGGATATACACTAAACGGGTAGCATATTCAGAATCCTCGTGAAATTACGATTCAGATATGTATTTTGTTTCTCTTATTTTCAGCCCGATGGAAATAATATTCAAAATAATCCAAAAATGGGAGTAAGGTCTCCAAAAATAAGCCTCTGATTCTCCGAGCTCATGGTGAAGTATAAATAATTGATGAGCATCACTCATTAAGTTTGCCTAAACGTTACATTCACTGTAATTTTCTCAGACGTAGGGGGAAAAAATAGAAATAAGTCATCTAAGTCGGTTAAGAAGCTTCTTCAAAGAACATATTTAATATCAGTTTTCGGAGAAAGCAACACTTTAGTATTCAAAAAAACCAAAATTTGAGTAAATCATCCCTCAGGTTTCTCCGATTCGGAGTAAAAATCGGAGTAAATCGGATGGAGTAAGACTTTCAACCATATTTCCAACAGATTATATGCCAAAGCATATTCGGTAAAATTTTGATGATCTTCGGTGCTTTCGTTTTCAATACAGACGATTTGAAAGTTGCAATTTTGTCCGAAAACGACCATTTTATGCGATTTTAATGGATGATTTTCCCCATGGAAACGGGACCATTCGGAAGTCCCCTGGTATAATGCTGGAGTATACCAGGTATACTATCATAGTCTATGCTGCGATCTGTGGATTTCGCTAAAATGACTTCGGGGCTCGGTCTGGAGCACGAATTCTAGATGCTTGCTTCAATCCGTGTATTTCTGCTGTAGTATACAAAAATTTCATAATAACCAGTTTGTTATGCAGTTTTTCACAAGGAATTCAATGGTAATACAACGAAAAGTTAATTCTACTATTAATGCGCTCCTATGGGAGAGGTCAGCGAAGGGTACCTCTAATAGGTTCCATCCGATAGATTTTCATATGCTAGTCAGTGGTTTTTGAATAACTCAACAACGAAAGGCGATAGAAACTTGTGGTTCTTGCGATTCGAGAGCCAAAACTTTAAGCTATCTTTTTATAACTAAAACAAAGTTGGAAGTATTTCTCAATGATCGGTTTTCTAAGAGATCTCTAGAAAATCATTTCGTAACTCTAAATGATACAGTAGCAATATATTGACTTTTTTACGAGTAAATAGCCTAAAGTGTTCTCTTCAAAGTGAGAGTCAAGTGAGACTTTGATTATGAGTGATTTGGATGAGGTATTTGATTTCCGTGGAGCCCTAGGGCTGGCACTGAGTGGCAGTTTTTTGCACAAGAAATTCAGTGGTAATACAACAATAAGTTAATTCTACTAAAAAATCGTTAGAAAACCTAGAATTTTCCTGTAGCACCCATTTGAAACAAGGTCGATCGTGAGACTTTCTAGCGTGTTCTAGAGGCTTGCTTCCATCAACACATATTTCTGTTATAGTATCTTAAAATTTCATAAAAATCAGTTTGATATGCAGTTCTTCACAAGAAATTCAATGGTAATACAACGAAAAGTTAATTCTACTATTAATGCGCTCCTAGGAGAAGGGAAGTACATAGTCGACCATGTTATATCTAATGGCATTGTTTATTTTATTTTACTTTATGTTACTCTTCCTCTTTCAAGGTTACCCAAAGCCACCGTGTGCCCGTCCTTTACGTAACCTTAAAAGAGGAACAGTAACATGAAGTAAAATAAACGTTGCTATCAGATTTAGCATGGTCGACTATGTACTTCCCTTCTTCTAGGAGCGCATTAATAGTAGAATTAACTTTTCGTTGTATTACCATTGAATTTCTTGTGAAAAACTGCATATCAAGCTGATTTTTATGAAATTTTAAGATACTACAACAGAAATATGGGTTGATGGAAGCAAGCCTCTAGAACACGCTAGAAAGTATCACGGTCGACTTTGTTTCAAATAGGTGCTACAGGAAAATTCTAGGTTTTCTAACGATTTTTCCTTGAAATTGAAATTTTTCGTTATTTTGAGCTGCTAAGTGCTCATTTTATTGCTTTCTATTAGGTTGTTGTCAGCTAATGTAATGTCAAGAGGATATGACCAAATGATAAAAGCGGAAGAATAGTGGGACAAAAGCTGATGGTTCAAATCTCTATATGTTCGCTCTGTTTTTATTTGTGAGTCATTTTAAAACGCGTTAATTAACGTTTCTATTGTCACTCACATTGATCGAAAAACGCCTTCTCTAACGAATAGATAAGAAAAACACGCGTTAACGATAAAAACGACAAAAAAAAAACGTTGGTTTTGAAACCTTTAACACGTTTTTTGGTCGTTAAAAACACAAAAAAAAGCGGTTTTTTGTCAATTTTTTTATCCCTTGATCAGTACATTAAAATGATTAAGGGAAATTTACCCGAAAGCGGTAATCTCGAAAATAATTTGCTCGAATGGGAAGGAACCTCCTTGAGTTGTCCAAACAGAAATGATCAATATTATTTGCAGCGTAAAGAACAAGAGAAATATTAAAGATGAACATAAAAAATTACTTCAGCTACAGATAAATACCAACAAGACAATTGAACCTATCTCAGTTATCTATCAATCAAACTGCTTTATTTGAAACATAAAATATATAAATGAATACTACGAGCTATAGTAGCTATTTGTTGTCAAAGTGAGTTTTAAAATGAGTTATTGTCTTACTTCCTATTATAAACCGATGCAAACATATATAGCCGAAAATTTGAGGGGCTTCTATACGCTGCAAATAATATTGATAATTTCTGGTTAGACAATTCGTGGAGGTTTCCATTCGATGAAATTCTGTTCGAGCAAACTTCCTTCGAGGAAATTACTTTCGGGATTATCGCTTTGAAGAAATTTCTTTCAAGCAAATGTCACAAACTCCATTAAAGCCTAGTATTGTTTCAAAATCGCGCTCTGCATTCAAACTGATGTGTTTGATTCGACTGGGTACTCGTCAGTATATGTTTTGACGTGAGTCTTGAGCATTAGTTCGAAAAGAGAAAGGTTCTTCTTTAGCACACTTCTTAAGGAGTCATATTCAATTTAAAATGGAGAGTTTATTATCTCTTGAAAGTATCGACGTTGTATTCTACCAAAATGAGGAAAACTGTTCAGGATAGCCACTAAAGTTCTTCGACTTGCACTTGGGAATATCGAAGTCAAACGAAAAATAACTCTATAGTGCACATGTTTGTCTTGCCTGAAAAATATCGTTTGGCGTAGCTTCCCGTTTTTAAAAGCTCATCTTAAAAGCATGAAAGACTATCTTTTTAGTAAAATGTTATATGCTATCAAACTATATGCACCTTTAGCTCGAGGGTAAATCCATGTGAAGCATATGGTTTACAACGTTTCTGCGCAAGCAGAGAGATTCGTCTCATTTTGTAGAGCTCGACGAGCTGATTCTCTTGGTGAATACATCATATCTCCTTAACTTTACATGTGCAGGATATATAGTTCTTGAAACTCTCTTTTATTTGAGATCATTTCCAAAAAATTCTGTTCGGGAGGAGACTCAGGAGATGCTTTAAGAAAACTGGCAAAACCCAAGAAAAAGTTGGATGAAAATAGCTGAAAAATGGCCTTTTTTGTTGAGAGAATAAAGTGCCTAGAGCTTTTTTGCTAGGCTTTGTGGATAACTTTATAAATCTAATACGAGAAAGCAAGTTGTTAGGAGCTGAAATGATTGGATGTTCTTGATAAGTTAGTGAGTACTATTAATTGACAGAAATGCAGTGATTTTTGTACGTGCCAGTCTCTCGTTTAATTCAGAGAATGATTTTCTTTTCAGGATCATAATGTATCGTCATTTTGTTAATCATCCCGTTCATCGTCATGTTCGATATCATCATAAGAATGCTAAAACTGACAGCACAACTTCGACAGAAACAAGCTATTATCAATTTGGGAGATCAGTTTGTAAGTGCTTTCTTTTCTTCGTTTTCGCTCATACTGTTCAAAAATATCTTTAAAATGCACGTTAAATACTATTACTACGGTCCGATTTCAACTGGTACACCAGCACAAATGTTCTTCGTCGATTTTGATACAGCTTCAGGTGATCTATATGTACCATCAGTGAAACGTAAAAAATCACCATATTACCGTGAGTCAACGTCGCCTTTTCTTCTTCTTCTGAAAGAAAGCAAAGATGAAAATTGTTTTATTTCTTTGTTTTCGGCAGTCAGGTGTCTCTACTCGTCACAAATATAACAATTTATATAAGCAATTAACTATATTCTTTATAACAGATATCAAAACAAAAGGAATATTCGCAATAGAATATTATTATTTTGGAATTAACTTGGGTTAGTATGTTTAATACTTCTAACGAGAAAACCTATGGAAGTGATCCCTTCTGATTCCAATGATTTATACGTCGATCGATAGAGTATATCAGGGTAATAAAAAGCCAAAAAGGATTGCGGCTGATGACTCATTCTTCAAAAGTTAAGCGATTTTTTCCAGCGAAAATAGCAAAAATAGAAAAATTTAGTAGACATTTTAAAAAAATTGTGAGAACAAGGCTATGCATCTCTATCCTTATATACATGTTTACCAAGATTATCATACTGATGATTATTTCAGTTCCAAATACGTAATTCCGTTGAGTATTGTGATTAACGTTCTACTTTCCCAGCATTCCCTATTATTTGACACCTTGAGTTCTTGTGCATTTCTCGCTCCTAGTCTGAAGTTTAATTAATTGTTCCCTTATTGGTCACTGTTTGTTTCGTTAGAAAAATTTTTGGGATATAGCAATGACTATTCGTTTACTCATTTCTTTTCACCCAAATAATCAGCGGAAAGTAAATCCCTATACAAGAACGTGGCTAATTGGAATATAGTTTTTGTGTAATCACGTAAAGTAAATCCTCTTCAGCAAAAATTATACTTTTTCGTGAAAAAAACTAATTTAAATAGAAATTAATCAATGCAAAGTAAATCCGCGGAAAGTAAGTCGTGTACTCGGATCTACATCGAACTTAAAGTTCAATGACTGAGGCAGATATTTTTGACAAGGAAAAAATATCTCTAATTAATTTTCAAATTCTTACAATTCAACTTCTGCATTTATAGGTCAAAATAGTAGAAAAAGTTTTAAAAGTGCTATGGGCATATTCATTAAATTCTTAATCGAACTCTCCCGTGCCATGTTTTCTCGTTTTCCGAAGTTCCCTCCTTTCTCTAAGTCTGTATACATTTGATCAAAATTCGAAATAACTGTCGATTCCACATTTCCACAAGCGAATTCTACACGATAGTATCAATTACTGTATTTCACTTATAGTTGGTTTCTATTAAAATATCAAGATTAGTTGCATTTGTTTCACCAAATGTCATAAATGATTTTGCATAAGTCAAACAGTTTTGATAATAAACACATTCAAGACTTGTTCGTAATAATGTGTTATAATGTAACATCACACGTAGAAATCTCGAGTCGGAATCAAAATCGTTTATACCGATCTCAGAGTCACTGAACAGAAGCATGTACTATTCGAAATAGGATGACAAGTATCAAATGTTTGAGCATGCAAAGAGCAACTTTCTTTTCGTTTAATAAACTAAAATTTGTTTCAAATATGTTGAATTGATAATGTGTATTCAAACCTTACGTTAATTGATTGCCTGAAGTGGTACTACGAATCGGATTTGATGATGACTATATTTGGTATGATTATAAATGGGTATCAATTTTTTTTATCATCAAAAAGATTTATCGCTAACTTGATACAAGTTGAATAAAATTGCTAATCCAACAGATTGTTACCACACTAGAAAATTTTTGAATGTAAGTCACCAACGAAAACGATAAATATATGACACATTGAATGCATTTCTGGTGTGCTAACAATCCTGTTGGCTTGTTGTATCATTAGAATCATGTCGCTATCCGGTTGGTATGAAAGTATATTCGTGTAAACATTCTGATGGATTAGCGATTTTGTTTAACTTGTATCGAGTTAGCGATAAAACACGTATTCAACCATTGGGTAAACGAAAAGCGAAAGGCGTCTCAAAAAAATTAGCACAGCTTTAAATTTGTATATAGATATAATTATAACTGTAAACTATTGTTTATCTGGTTAATATTTCAATAAATATGTTTGTGTTGTACATTATACTTTGTAGAGAAATAAAAATGTGAGATTCATACTGAAAAATTTGATGATCATAAGTATCCTTTTTTGGTGATCATGTGTATCTAAAACGTTTTGGTGATCAAAAGTACATTTACTCAATATAAATAGATGGATAAATAACCATTGTGCAGTTAGATGAAATGTTTTATTCGATAAAGTATTCGGACTAATAAAATCACTCGAGTAGAACATGCTGCGCGCACCATTAATCATCTTAGAACGCACGGTTTTAGTCAAAGGCTGACGAGGGAACCGTTCTAATTGATTCAACCCAATTTAAGCAAAACATACTTTTCATGGGTTATTTTTGATGCTGATTACGAATCTGATATTCATTTCGGTCCATGTGACTTTCTAGTATGGACCTTGAGCAATCAGATGTCTGGAGATCCACCCCAGATAGTTAAACGAAGAGATTCGGATACGACCAGTTTGTAGAGCAAGTAAAGTTACACAGGTACACAAGTTTCCAGACATACCAAACACGTTCTCTCAGAGATGCAAAATGTTTACCTTCATCGCTCGTGGAAATTATAGATATGGTTGTTTTTCTTACACTAAAAATTTTATATCTCTAAGAGAACTTGTTTGGTATTTCTGGAAACTTGTGTATCTGTGTAACTTGACTTGCTTTACAAACTGGCCATATCCGAATCTCTTCGTTCAACTATTCAGGGTGGATCTCTCTAGATCTGATTGCTCAAGATCCATACTAGAAAGTCATATGGACCGAAATGAATATCAGATTCGTAATCGGCATCAAAAATAACCCATGAAAAGTATGTTTCGATTAAATTGGGTTGAATCACTTGGAACGGTTTCCTCGTGAGGGAATTACAAATGAATGTTACTTGGTTGATATTCAAAATTTAGACATCTGCAAAAGACTGTGATGCTACAGTGAATTTAATGAACGATATCACAATAAATAGTATCACACTTTGTGCCTTTTTAGAGTGAACAAAACAGTTTTGCAAAACAAAGAATAAATCATTTTTTCGCCAATTTTCGATGCTACCCGGACGGATAAATAATTATAAACACTGAATCTTCTAAGCTACAAATATATGTAGTCGTATTATTTAAACACCCATGTATTCACCATATTATGCTCCCCTTCTAACACTATTTTATAGAATTTTGATGGATAAACTTTAATATTTATGAGTGCCATTTCTTTCTTTATCGGTATTGTCCCGACCAACTGATAATCATCTGTCATACCATTTTTAAATAAATTTGTCGTTGAAAGCCATATTTTAACATTTCCGGCATAGTCTAAAACTTTCCAGGTAATATTTAAAATATCACCATTCAAATTCGCTTGAGGTTTAATTAAGGATATTTGTCCTATCAGTGGTACCCCATCGAGTTCTTTTGCAGATTCAACTGGTATGGTGAAATTCATAAATCTTGCAATAGTGGGCAATATATCTACTATGGCTGGTTGATAATGGTGAAAATAAACATTTGTATTTGGAGTATTGGTCACTATCCAAGTTGTTCGTTCTCTGACAGACTGACCGCCATGGTCTTTGCCTTCTATAGGATCCCTACCATGATCTGTTGTAATGATGATTAGCCAATCTTCTTCATAATGCGTCATTCGATAAACTATGGCTTCCCAAATTTGTCCCATTTGATCATCAAGATAAGTGACTGCTTGTCTTTGTTGTTCACTATCGCCAAAGAGATGTCCTACATCATCTGTATATTGTAAATAGACCCATGAAAGATCAGGTGCATTGGTTTTGACGCATCTTGACGCTTCATCGATCACACGTTTATCAATATTGTGGATATAGAGTTGTTCGGTATCGTGTGGGTAAGCAACTTGATCTAACTCATATCCATCAAATTTAAAGTCAAACTGAACACTACCTGCCTCCAGCAATCCTTCGCCAATGAGTTTGACACGGTTATCAATCCAAGTTGAAAAAATGGCAATCATTTTATCAGATTGTTCTTCTTTAAGTAGTCGAAAAATATTTTTATAATAGTAATTAGGATATCTGATGCTATTATCAGATACATTATGTTTATTATACCAGGTACCCGTCAGCAGACTCATATAACAAGGTGCCGAAATCGTGAACGTTTCGGTATAAGTTCCATTGTCACCTCCAACATAGGCTCTAGTATACTGTCCATATTCTTGAATCTTTTTAATATTGGGAATCGCCGTCTGTTCTATGACATCTGCAGGAATACCATCAGCAATAACAAACAAAACTTTTTTAGCAGGTTGCTGAGTAACAATTCCAGTAGTCCGGTGTAAAACTATAACGAGAAAACGATACTTTTTCATGTGTTGGGAATTCTTTTAGCAAAACTTTTGCTTCATGATCGGTATTATGAATCCTATCACTTTTGACTAGAGTCGTCGTTTAAGTTTGGCTGATAATTTCTTATCAGCAAGCATAGCTAACAAACCAACAGTGTGATCAAGAATTATCATATTAACTGTATTTAATGAATCAACCACATGTACGTTTCATACACAAACAATTGTGTAGCAAATTTACAAATGGGTTCATGTAGATAAGACATTATTTTTCGTATATTGCACTGTGTCAACGTATGAAATTTGGAGAAAACATAGGAGAAAAGTGAAAACGCACTTGGCTTCTGAATTATTGATGTGAAACGTTTAGAATATTTCTCAGGAGTGAAAATAGTGTATGCTGCATTTGAGAATTTAAGCAAGCATACATATGCATCAGTCGAATCGACTGTCAGTAAAAGGGTACCGGATACATGGTACCGTTTAATTGTATTTCACAGACGTACTCTCGATAAAGAATTTGATTAGTACAACTCACTTGAAAAATTCGTCTGAGTCAAGTAAGAACCTACACTAGAGCGGCAAACGTTCAGCGTGTTTTTTTAGCGTTTTCTTTGAACGTGAACGCTAAACATGACGTTCTTTGAGCGTGGATGCGAGTGTTCTGGTTAACACAAAATTTATTTTATTTGAACGGTGTTGATCTTGTGTGGAATGAATAGTATTGCAAAACGTTGTACAGCAATTTCAGCTAATAGTGTACCAACTGAAACAGCTTTCTTCATTACCGGTTATATTTAGTGAAAAATCAGCGCTCATTTGCTCCCAAATAGGTTATTTAACAACGGAGAAAGTATGTAGTTACGGAAGTGGTTTAGGCCAAGGAACTTCGGTTCCACTGTCGGAAAAACTACTCTCTTGGTCAGTAAATCGGCGATCTGTTCTTGGAAGAATCAATGCCCTGATCAGAAAATCAATGGCTCCGCTTTACATTACAATAATCTGGTCACTGCCCTTATCAAGGAGAAATATATATGTCCTTACTACAGTAGAAGAACAGAACTTTATATTTAGTTCCGACAATATGAACACCGTTCGTATATAAAAAGCTCACGTTCACCAGTGTTTTTTAGTGTTCACGTTCAAGAAACGCCAACGTGAACTTTTACAGGCCTAACCTACACTTAGTTGATTCAATTAATACGTGCATAACTCATTCATATAAGATACCTACTTGATAAAGTTTGAAGATCTGACAGTTGAGTTAGAATGTTTCGAGCTTCTTCTTCTTGTTCTTGCTTTTTTATTCTTGTTTTGATAATTTTGATTAGTAATATCCCAACGATAGCAACTATGATTAGGACCATACTCATTAGGACACAAATTTCAATAGTCTTTTTCTTTCTCGTGAATATTGAACCATATCTTCTTTTATCTTCTGAATGATCTTCGAGTTTTTGGACTATTGTACCATTAACCGTTAATGGGAGAAAATGATTACCATTTTCCGCGAATACTTTATCCAGAGTTTTTTCTAAAAAGAAAATCATAGTGATGCTGTAATCAATGTAAATATGGAGTTTTTGTGTCTTCGAACCTTTTTCTGCATCAAATAAACTAGTGAAGACGTTATTAATATAATAAAATTATTGTGTAAAATCGTTTCATGAAAAGTGTATAAGATTTTTATTCTGAGAAAGTGTTTTTCACAGTGAGACAAGTGTTTTATAAAAACTTCCGTACGGTTACAGTTTAATCCCTTGAGCAATATGATAGTATACATATATTATCAACAACCTCACTCCTCAGAGAGGTAAATAAAGAAAAAAGCTTATCAGGTAACTTTGATGTCTAGTAATCTCGGAAGTGAAGTGAGCATAGGTTTTCAACTATTCTAAATCTCGGGCAATGTTTGTTTTGTAGAAAAACCTTCAAAAACCTAGTGGAAACCTATACTATGTTAACTCATGTATTTTTCACTATTTTCACCGTAAATTAAAAAATTCAGAATTCACTCGAAATTGATCTAGACCAGTTCACAATATCAAGATATACCCTATTTTATCTGCACGACACCTTGGTGCTCACTGGTAGTTTTAAAAATCAACGGAAAATACTTTCGTTTTTGCAGGGTCTTCTGAAAAACTTTTCAACTAAGAGAATGCTTTTTTACCAATCTTAGGTACAGACCAGATTGAGAATATACAATAGGGTATTTTCCATAGGTGTATTTTCTGCATATTTTGAAACTATTGGTTGCTATGGAAATCAGAAAACGCCACCGTTGCCTACGGAAGAGCCATCAGGTACTCCACCTGCAGACGGGATTTTGGACCTAGTATTTTTAGCAATAGATTTCCCCCAGTGTCTTCTATAAACTGGCGAAAACTGCATCTCTTTATCGTTTGTGTATCAAACGTTATTGTGAAAAGAATTTTCCGCATTATACTTCTTAATGGATAATAGTTTCAGAATATATATGATTTGGTTAGAAACAGTTCGCACAAGCCGTAAAATATATTATTCCTCAGTTTATCCTACATTTTTCGAGCTAATTTTCATGCTTCCTTTTTTTCAGTTAAACACGATAGCTGGCATGATAGTTTATATACCATTAAATAGGCCGTTAATCGAAAGCATGTTTGACACTCTTCAGAACTTTAAAGAGCGCACTTTCGTTTTTCCACCTAATGTCTACATGGTTACCCGCTGTGAAGAAGAGCAATTCTTTTTACTTCATTCTAACCAGCATACCTATGCAAAAAAATGAACGAAGACAGGAAAAATCGTTAGAGGGGGTCTAAATAAAATATATTAAAATATAGTTACTTGATGATTTTTTGAAAATTCGATCTTTACTGTGCACATCTAAAGATATAAATTGGCAGGGTCATTGAACAAAACATTTTTTTTGAGTTACCAGCTTTCTCATGAAACAATGAAGTCGAAGCTGCCGTAACAAACATTCTGAAGAATACTAAAAAGATTGAAAGATACAATAAAATTATCCGATTTCCACATCTCGTAGTAGCATTTGATGAGATGTGCGAGCTCAAACTATGGACATAGTACTTAACAGTGAACAGCTTAAAGAATCCCACAAGATGACTAATGTTGTTCTGGTGACTCGCACGTTATGCTTGACCCGTTGCGAAATGCGGATTCTATATAAATCTGGATTACGATGAGTTTGTGGATACTGGAAATTGCGTAGATTTCTTCTCCTTTCGGATTCATCCTTAATTTTTACTTGATTACATCTCACTTTTCGTAATCCGCTCCTCGTACTTGAGAGTAACGCAGAACAACAGCAGCCTACCATCCTAGGACACAATAGAATGACGGTATAAAGCTCCCTAAAGAGTCTTCATTTCCGGTAGCTCGTTAAACTTAAAAGTCGTATATCCTTGTTTATGCTAGATTAAAAAAATTTCTTCATTCATTCTTTATTAGAGACCGCTCACTATCGGTGTGAACTATATAGTCACATTAAATGTGACTGCAAAAAATGTGAAAATAGGCAGAAGTATTGAATCGTATCCAAAGAGAGTTTTTTTGCCATAGTAATCGTCTGACGAGAACCGAAGAAGTTTCAGGCTTTTAACTTTTTCCTTTCGCCAGTTATCAAACTTTTACCAGCTTAAAAAACATATACAGTAGTGTTTCCAGCTGAACTACATTTTGTATGATGTATGGTGCAGGCAAACAAAAAAATTTCATAACTTTTAAAAAACACAATATGATCAGAAATCCTTTTAAGCTTTTTACTAGGACACTATCCTCTATCTACAGCACAAGATCATTGAAACCGAAGGTTATCACCTATAAATGTTTCCTGTTCTGTAATCGACGTAGCCAGCTAACAGTCCACCTTCGGATGAGAAGGTTCGAATTTTTGTTTTAAACTTAAGCAAAACTTAAAAATACACCATTAGACACAGTTTTTCACGGTGATTACAAATCTGAACTCAAAAACAAATGAAAGTCAAATCCTCGTAGTGAAAATTTAAATTTTTAAATTTTAAATTTAATTTCTAGATATTTTTAATTTCTTAGATATTTTTTCCAAAAATTCTCAGAACTATACGATTGGATGGAGAATCAAAGCCGCTACCAAAGGACTCATTTGTTGTGACGTTCAGATGCCAATTTTTTTTTTTATTTTCTAAAAATCGTTGTGGCGCTTATTGTGAGCAATTTTATGCCCATTAAATTTAACTTTGAAAATTTATTTTTGGCTGCATGAGACGAAGGCCACCTCAAACTATCGATCTATGTACAAAATAGAGTTTGCTAAGTAGTTCTGTGACAGAAAAAATATATACCAAACCATCTATCTGCAAAGAAGAGCAAAAGACGGTGAAATTCCGTAACAGTCACTTTTATTCGATTTTCACTACCAGGGAACTAATTCAAGAAAAAGTCAGTAGTCGTTCTGATAGCTGAAATTGTGAGCTTTAATTTGGTAATTAAGCAATCATTTTAAAATTAATTTAAGACTGAATAATTTACATTTTACTGAAATACGCCGAAAAGCACTTTGATTTTTTGAAATTCCGTAACGGCCTCTATTTTTGATTATAACTTTTGATTCGTTTGTTCAATTAAGCTCAAATTATTTTTGGTAGTGGAACTCCCTAATATCCGTCACCGATATAAACTTCATCGATAAACGTTGCTTCTTTGCCGAGATCAGAGGCACAGAAGACGAAAATATGAAATTCCGTAACATTTGGCCAAGCCGTAATCTCACTTGCATCAGAAATCTTTTTATAGTAAAATCGTAATATAGAGCAAACAATTTCAGAAAAGCTTTCCACAACATTTTCTCATTAGACATAATTGAATTTTCAAATCATCTCTCACTTCTAGCCGTATTAAAATCGACTTTCTAATTCCATCAAGTCCTGGTTCATAATTCATCTGAATTTTCGAACAGTCTCAAACGTATTTTTACTATTTCTCTACCAGTTTTGCTGGATTTGACGCGCACTACAGACTTTTCTGTTTCTGAGGGTTAGGGTGAGGGGGGAGGTTTCTGTTCTGACTTTTTATTTCCTTTCATGTTCTGTGCAGAAATATATTTGGTATTTTAAATAGTCACATTAATGAAACAGTTTCCGTTGAATCGAAATTTATAAAGTCATGTGGCAATAATGTACTAAAAGTACATGAATAATACGAACCAATTATTTATTCTTCTAGTCGTCGTATATCTGCATAATGAGATGAGAGCACGATTAATAATATTATGATCACCGGGTGAAAATATATAACTTGCTGTTTTATAGAACTCTCGTTCTTATTGTACTTATTATTATAACTGATCTTTTCCTCAGACAAGAAAATAACTAAATAGATTGACATATAATAAAGGTCGTTTGTCTCAGCAAGACACTTTTTATAGTCTAAATTAACATTTAAGTAGATAAAACCCATCATCATAAAGTTCACTTCTTCTACTTTTATCATGAAAGCTTAATTTAGACTAGGTGTTATTAAAATAGTAAATACCAATATTGACAGAATTCTCAGTGTGCGCTATTTTTTTCGAATTTGTTTCAATGATCAACAAACTCTTCCGTAATAAACTTGATGAAATGTCGTAAATCGGTCTGTTCAACGAATTTTTGTTCATATTGTAAAAATATTTAAGCGGATAATACAAGTTTGAGGACCCCCTGGTCAGAAATGGCGATTTTGAGAAAAGCGCATAGTTGGATAGCTTAAAACGTCTACTTTCTAATGGCATAATTTTTGTGTCAATAGTATAGGTTTTGAGCTAGTTTTCCAGAAGCCCTATAACAAAATGGCTTTTTTACACTTGCACTGCATAACAGAGTTGTAACCGGTCTGGAAATACTAGACCGATCCAATCCGATCAGTCACCGGCCGGTCTAAAAATATTTCTAGGCCGATAAAAACCGGCGAGTTCATCAAGTTTTTTCAAGTAATAACATTAATATTAGGGACAAAAATTTATTCTGGATACTTACAGATTTTTACGCCTGTCTTTTCTGTAATGCTTATACTAGAATTCTAATACCAAGAAACCAACCAATATTTTCAAGATTGAGTTTCTTCTGCATGAGATAAGGTTCCTTCCCACAAAACGAAACGTCACGAATAATCTGAAAATAAATTTGGGAAGAGATTCACTATGTCAAATAGCAAAACTAATTAAGACGAATTTGGGTTAGGAAGCTACGGTATCGGCATATCGAAAGTAAAAAATTAGATTAACATTAAAGAAAAAAGATAAAAGCATATAAATGCTCAATACGTGACAATGTTCCGAGTGCTAAGATATTTTAAACAATAAATAATATGACTTTGTCTTTGAAAACAAATTGAAAGAATAAAAAGAAAAAATTTACATTTCAAATAAAATTGTCACTCTCTCTTTCCTTTAAAAAAACTACTAAGCACCCATATATAGTATCTTTCTGATGAAAAATGAACGAATATGCACAACTTTGTGAAACCGGTGAAAACCGGCCGGTCCAACTCACTCAACCGGTCCGACTGGACCGGTTGCAACTCTAACTGCATAAGCAAACGCATATGCCGCACATATCCGTACACATGCTAATTAGATCCGCCACGAGCGATAATTTCTAACAAAGTATCAGGAAATTATATAACACTCAAACAGTTTTTAAGTAAAACGCATTTAACAGAATCGAAACTTATTTTGCTGTTTTCTCAAGGCTGCTTTTTAGCTTCAGCGTTTTCGCCATTTGAAGAAAAAGAAGAAGGATGAGAATGATCTCATCACATTTTTTCTCGACTTGTAGACAACAGAAAAGAATAATGAAATAAAACTACGCCTATTCTACCCTCTTCCCAATGGAAACGGTCCGAATGTCAAGGTAGTCATTGCAGGTTAATATTGATTAAATTATTTTATTATCTTAGGAGACGAGCATTGTTCGCTGGCGCAGGACATGTCGTATTGTGTTTGTTTATTATTGCTGGTCTCGTTGTTTTGTCGATTATACCAGTTTATTTGGAACAAAGGGGATCACCAGTATCAAGGACAAACAGAAGTAAAATATAGTAACTAACTCATAAGTGCAAGATACAAGTTTTTATCGATGAACCATACTATTCCATTCTGAAAATAACAGAGAGCGCGACAAAAAAATCGTTCAAATTGAAATCAAATTTTATTCCATCTCATTTTGTGTTGATCCAACGCAAGTTAAAGTCTGATCGACAAAAGTCAGCTGGCAGTGCGAAAGCCGAAGTCAACAAGGAGATAGGAATATCAGTGAATGAATTGACCGTTCGATGATGGGCACATAAAATAGAACTGTAAGGTCAAATTGCACGAAAGAAAGCATATGTAAGATCCGGAAAGAGGATTAGTTTAGAAAATAATTTTATTCTCTCAGAAAAAGAAGATAAGGCAATCGAATATGAAAATTAATTTGATTTGAATAATACAACTTCTCCAGAAAGTGGCTTATTTCGAAGGGCACCGTATCGTTCTCTGCTACAGCTTTTATAGAATCATGATTATATATCAAAGGTTTCGAGACATTAGAGAATCTTATTTCCTTTTAATTATTTTTTATTCCTAAGAAGTGTATTCTATTAAAAAATTCCATCCAACCCTGAAAAGGTAATTAGTAAATTAAAAGTTGTGTAGAAGACTTTTATGTCACTAGACTTTCTACTATATATTTCTGGACTTTGATTTGGTCAGACAACAACGAACAGTATTTTTGATTTTCAAGAGGTATAGTAGTTAAAGACTGTAGTCTTGTGCTACGTAGCAGCTTGAGGGTGGCTAAGCCTCTGATACATATGAGTTGTTTGATTTACGTGATGAGGATTTTACTCAAAACTTTTTGCTTGTAGCGAACATCTAAGGTTAGGGTTTACTAAGAAGAGAAGCACGAAATAGTAAACTTTTTATCAAGATTATAAAAGTGAATTAAGCAGTTAAGTTTGGACTAAGGGTGTTTTCACGCAGGCCCACTCTTTACACCACCTTCTGTCGGCAAGATTTAAGTATGTTAGTTTTCTAGCCCTCGTCGAGTTGTGTAAAAATTGATATTTAGTTTTGATCCGAGTTATGCGCTAACAGTGACAGGACAGCCCCAAAATCCGATTTTGTCAAAAATCT
>CAJNOQ010004530.1:0-17284 GCA_905250885.1 Didymodactylos carnosus | reverse complement strand
CTTGTTAATCAGAAGTATCGACGCTTAACATTTACTCACGGTTAGTATACTGCTGGTCTGAACATTTTTGTTTTGCTAATCGATTATTATTCTGTTCAGAATTTCCAGCTGATACAATGACATTTCAGTCTCAGCTCAAAAGCGAGGAAAAACTTGGTGGCCTTCCCTCGTAAGTCGAAGCTATTTCTCTTTGAACCCACAGGCTAACCTTTCTTTCGATTTTTTTCCTGTTTGCTAAGTGTTCAACTGTGTCGTTGAAGTGCAACTGGTAATGAACTATCTGAAACTTATTGTCGAGCTGCATGAAGGCCACCAAGTTTTTCCTCGCTTTTGAGCTGAGACTCAGTTGACCGGGGTAATCGAGCATGCTGATTTCGAATTTCATAATGGTTTGGGCTAATTTTTTTAGAGGAAAAATAAACATGAGTTTTGTCATCAGAAGGATGGTGTACGAATCGATTGTGCTGTATGGAAAGCGTTGTATATCAGTTTTTCAACACTCGTTTCATGCACACATCTTTTGCATTTTTGATCAATGCCGGAGTGATAACTATTACCAAAATAATATATACAAAAGGAATCATCGTCGGACAAAGAATTGTTGTCTCTAATAAGACAGTTGGATCGGACGACTGTGATTGATGGCGTGGAGGTTATTGTCAACGTGGATATTGTGGAAAGGTGATGTTTCAACGTCTCTGTGTAATATTCGTCCAAAATATTGTATAGTTGAGCCAACCCAGATGATATTAATTAAAACAGGAGACGGTACGCGCATTACTGCTCAGAAATGTTCGCATGTTTCGAAAATATCATAAATAAAGCATACATAACACGCTCACACTCCCCCCTGTCTTTTTGATCGTGACATGATGTGGTCGTTGGCGATGACCTTAGAGTATTACGCGAATCTGGATTCAGACAGAAGATAAGATGCAATCTACTACTTTTCTTACTATTAGCGTAGGTTAGCTCTTTATGACATCAAAATTCAATAGACCCATGAAGTTGATTCAGCCTCATAAATCAGTGCTGTAGCATCGGGAAACGTTTCAATGAAGTAATATGCTGAAATAGTGTTATCTGGTTCAAGCTCCAAACATACAATCTCCATTTAGCTTTCGTCTTAGAGTCGAAGAAATGTCATTGTATCAGCTGGAAATTCTGAACAGAATAATAATCGATTAGCAAAACAAAAATGTTCAGACCAGCAGTATACTAACCGTGAGTAAATGTTAAGCGTCGATACTTCTGATTAACAAGTAGGTAATATAAGCTAATAAAAACAATCGCGAGAGAGATGGAAACAATCAGTTTCATACTTTGTATGGGTGTGACATAGTTAAACTTATTAGAAAACTTTTTGTCATCACCACTGTCATTTAACATCACTGACTTAAAATAAAATTGATTGATTGATTGATTGATCTAGACGTGACGTGACAAGGTGAATATCATGCACATTAAGAAACACGGGATACTGGTATAGAGTCCGAGATATAAGTTGAGTTTAAACACATCATGAGATATTTTTAGATTCCTCCTAAACCATGGAAATTTCAGTACATATCTATACCATGACTCCTTTTGTTCAACTTCGAAATATTTTGCTATAGTTTTCTCTCTCCCTTATTTTTGTATAAATGGTAATGCTACTGATCATTTGTGTGTATGCGCTTATCATTTTACTTTATCAATATAAAATTTCATTAGTCTACAAATTATCCTGTTACAATTGTATACAACACATACGATTGGTATCAAAGTTGTTGAAGTTACTTGAAGAGACAAATAAATATCCAGAATGTTCGTCATGTTTTAACTGATTGAAGCCTGGTGAACGGGATATACCGAAAAATATTAAAAAGAAAAATATTAAAAGTCGATTAAATATTTTTCTTGTTGTAAGATAGAAAAATATTAAATTGTTTTATGCAGATAGAAAAATATTTAAATAAGGTGTATGAAGGTATAAGGTATAAGGTGTATGAATTTAAATAAGGTGTGTAAATATTTAATAAGTCAGGTTCCGCATATTCGTACCTTCTTGGTAGGTTCAAATTACGACATCGGTTCCTTCATTCAGAATGAGATAAATGGGATAGAAAAATATTTAATTATTTTAAAATAAAGGAAAAATATTTAAATAAAAAAAAATATTGAACGGACTAATATTTAAATAAGGTGGAAAAATATTTAATTGATTTTTAATATTATTCGTTTAATATTTTTCTTTTAATATTAGTCTATAGACTCGGTGAACGACGTTTCTTCCAGGAGAAATTCATGTGATTTTTTCTATCGATCTGACAAAAGAAGTCATGGTACATCTATGTATTGAAGAAAAGGAAAAAAAGATCATAGAGACTCTCACGACATATAGAAAGGACAAGATCATCATACTATATTGAAAGAGAGAGTGAAGAGAAAAATAATGAAGAAAATAAGATTGGCAATGACTCACAACTATAGAAGATGAAATCTAACTTACCTTGTAATGTTTCTTTTGACACTTTACGGTTCATTGATTGCAATAAAGTTTCTTCGTGGTTGAACTGAAATCATAGAGAAAAAAAGTTAAAAAGGATCGAGTTGATGGTGTTTCGTTTAACTCGTTAAAAAATATCTCTATGATCCCAATCTTTTAACTGAATTATTTATATATATCCTTGTAGCTCTTTTCACGGGCTACCCATTATACTAGGAACGGTTTGTAATTCGAGTTTCCATAGAGGCGGAAAAAGCAACAGAAGTGCAAAAATACAGATTATTAAACTGCCGCTGAACTTATGATGGAGATTTAACCACTATTCCAAACATTTTGAATTAAAAAATCAATTATTCATACATATTCTTGTAGTTTTTTAACGAGCTATAGATTGCACTACAGTCTGTGATTGAAAGTTAAATGGTACGGAAAAATACAAAATACCGTGACAGATAGAAATAAAAACGTAGATCCGAAATGAATTTTGGATAAAAAATAATAGTTCTTTTTATTTTCAAGTATCCATTTGAACATATTCCTGATCAGATCACCGAACTCTATCGATCGGTATCTTTGAAAAAAGTTCTATTCGCATTTTCTACCGAAAAGTTGCGAGTTTTCCTCTTGAGTATAAAAACACCGAGATATGTTTTTAGATCCGTCCTATACGATGGAAAAACCGTCTATGTTAATCTGACCATCATCAACGACATTGCTCAAGAAAGTTTCCAGTAGTACGACCAATAAGATTATCTACAGCTAAAAAGCTTTTAAAAGCATTGATATTGCCTCTTTGTCCTCCAGCATTATGAAATGTTCGCGAAAAACATAGTGGGCAGATTTGACTAGGCACGTGGATATGTGCAATAAAAGTGGTGCGAAAGTCCCTAAACACTCCTATAGGCTTTCGTATGTGCTCTTTTCAATGGCGTGATTTTCAAACTTTCAAAGTATGTTGGTACAGATTCTTCAAAGATCCGGTTTCTGAAAACCAGTACGAACATACTTTGAAAGTTTGAAAAACATCCCCCTCATATCACCGGAACAAAAAAAATAAAGTTGATTTAGAGTTGCTGAAAAGTGATTTTTCGTATTCATCACACTCGATAACCCAGAAGATTTTCTGTTTTTGGCTCGGGGTACTTCCGAAAGTTTAAGAAAAATTTTGAAACAAAATATCGCAAAAAGTTTTTCATGGAAAAATAATATTAATTTGAAAACTTTTCCTAAACTTTCGGAAGTACCTCGGGCCAAAAACAGAAAATCTTCTGGGTTATCGAGTGTGCTGAATACGAAAAACCACTTTTCAGCAACTCTAAACCAACTTTATTTTTTTTCCGGTGATATGTAGAAACAGCGTATTACGACAAAATATACGCAGATGACTGTTTAGAGATTTTCGTACCACTTTTCTAGTACATGTCCACGTGCTAAGTCAAAATTGCTGTGTCCGTAAACTAAACCCGTCGTATTACACTGGATCGAAATACTTTTTATTCAGAAATACTTTATATGCACATCATTCGATGTAGTTTTATGCGCTGATTTCAAATATGTAATTAGTTTTGTATAAAAGTGCTCCTGGGCCGAGACAAATGAACTTAACCTCGAAAACCAAGGGATTTTTAGAAATCCTATGATCTGGTTCAGAGTCTTTTAGAATACTTTGGGCTAACATCATATATGTACCGAAGATTTTTTAAAAATTTCATCGAATTCAAAGCTTGGGGAAAAATGGGAAGCTCATTACAACGCTTAGTGTCGCTTCTGAAAACGCTTAGTGTAGATAAAAAAAATTATTTTCTCTCTGCCGAGTATCCAAATAAAATATTTTTATGAATCAATAGGCCGAGTGGTCTACTTTTAGAATATGTATAATTTTACAGATATTTTCTGGTTTCGAAAATAAAACCTTCTATTCTCGCACCACGAAGTTTTTGGGTAAAATTTTCACTACGCATTTTCCGACTAATTGTGGCAACTGGACACACAAATTTTGAATGCCATTGAATAGTCTATATTTCAAAGTATATTTTCTACTATTTGAATATTTAAAAAGTACACTTTCATTTTTCCACCTAATGTACACGCGACTACCCACTGTGAAAAGGGGCTTGGTCTTATCCGATGAGGGCAGAAAAATAGGGAGAATCATTGATTATAAATATTTTCATAGGTGGAGAACTCCGAGATTGTTGATACAGTTTGCCATTCATCAGGAATTCTCCAGGAAAATCTATTTACAGAATAGCTAACTTGGGATGTTGCCCACTACTCATACTGTGATGTTAATGATAACAATGAATTATAGTATTTTATTTGATAATTGTTTATCATATCGAGATGAAAACGAGTTTAAATTATTTAAGTTTCATTTGTGGATATTTATTTTTAATTATTGTAATCAAATGTTTCATTTTATCTGTTTCTGTTGACTATGAAATATTGTAGGTGGAGACATATGAGTGAATCGTATTTTAGTTGTACAATTTGTGGGAAAAAATGTAAGTAACTTTATCAAAAATCTGAGTCGATCAGACTATTCTCCATAATTTTCTGAGTACCAGGTAAAAATTTCCAAACTACCAAAGGTCTACCGGCTGAGATAATAGAAGTACAATTTCCTAATGTATTAAATTAACGGTGACCCGTGATATTTTCAAAATAACTTCTAATAGAAACAAGATAGAGACCTACGATTTACGCAGGACCCCTCTAGGCAGCATTATCTACTAGCTTAGCAGCAATTGAGCGGGAAAAAATACCTGCAGGTGTTGTACCCGTTGGAATTGTTCTTGTCAATAAACGCTTTCAGAGAATCTTTGCGATTTTTCCGGCTTATTGGTAAATACTTCGAAAGCTTTTGTTTTATGTAGTTCTGTTCGCTCTACTAGAAAGAGCGTGTTCGAAAACCCATTAAAGTTTACTTTTCTCAGTTCTGTACAGCTATGGATAGGAAAAAAGTTCGGAATGAATCTCTCCCTACAAAAAAGTCTCCCTACATTTTGCGGCATAACGCGAAGTTTACTAGGAAGACATCAACTTTAAGTGCTGAAATTTTTACCACTCATACAACTTCCCACCTGCTTCTGGTTCTGAAAGTTTGAAACAATTTAGATACAATCTCATTGGCTTATGGACAACGCAAGTTCCAAAATCTCTCCCTACAAACTGAGTGAAAAACCTAAACTTAGTCATTTTTGGACCACTTAATAGGCGTTTAGTAAAATATTTTTGTGTGTTTTCCGGAGTGTTTTTGATGCTCTATCTCATGGTGGAATGAATTTTACGCTTAAATGCTGCCTAAATCCGTTAGACCGATTTTGGTGTCTCCCTACAATTTGTACGAAAAACTTAATTCTCTAAAAACATCTGTGCCAAAGTGCTGAAGCGAAATTGTAAATAATATGGATGGATAGAGAATTTTCCGCTCTACACGATCCACTGGTCTGCTTTTTCTTTATCATCTGTCTTTGATGTGAAAATCGCGTTTTTATTCATGCTAGTCAAGATAAAAACGCGTTTTTCTGCTTTTTCATGCGTGTATCTCACTCACCTGAAAACATAGAATGCTCAAAATTTTATCGGTAGTGAGAGGTGATGAGATGAGTAAAATAAAAAGAAAATTTTACGAATCCGACAAACCACTACGGATTTATGGCAGAAACGGTACTAAACAACCAATTGTACAATTAATATACGATTCACTCATATATTCAGCAACCGAAGTAATACTGGGTAATGAAAATTCTAGTAAAGAATCAGGATTATTTGGTGAAGCCTGACTAGAAACAAGATTAATAAGTTATTGTTGTTCAGTTACAAGTAATTCGTGTTGATGAAGAAGGAGACTAGTCATTTTGGTTTTAGATTGAAATAGCTCTACATCTCACTTATCATTAACGTTCGGAGTGTCAACTTGAAAAGGCTGGAAGTAAATTAGGATCTCGCATCTAAAACAACGAGAAGTGCGCAAAGGTGCTCCACCTCTCTGTCTCTTTAATGTGTTTAATATAAATCCTGTGGCTCTCGACTCTAATGTGCGGAAAATAAACTTTGAGGATACGAGGGAATAATATACTAGAAAGAGGGTATTATGCATAGATATCAGATTTGATCTGTTTCAGAACGAAAAGTGGTTGCTCAAGATGGAAGAACTATTATTACTAGAATCGAACAAAAGGAACACAATGGATTTTTAGTTAGACTATTAAAAGAAGTTTACTGCAGGCGTCTGATGAGATATTTCAGAAGTTTATTTGTTCGATTTTGTTCATCAGTCCAGATACTTTTTTCTGTGTTCAAGATGTTTGCGTAAGACAATCGTTTCTTCCACTAACGCTACCATTCCCGTATATTATTAGTGAAAGACGTCACAGTCAACGGTTTAATTTAATTTCTGCAATCTACTGAGAAATGTAAATCTTTTGATTTCAATGAATATTAATCATCAAACATCTTAAACTGCTGAATTGAAAGCTGTTGAATTAATATGTTTGTTCATAAAAAATGTTTCTGGCCAAGTTAAAATATAACTTTGATTATTATTCATGAGCACTTTTGGTAATAGGACATCCAATTTTTCATCAATTGTACCTTTGATTTTATTGATTAGCACTGTTGTTTGATAAGCAAATGTTCGAATTAACTTTTCTTCAAATGGTGAATTCTTCCACACCGTTATGAATTGAATAAAATGGTTATTTAAATAATGATAGAATCTATTAAAATTATCTGGAATCATTATGATTAATAGACGAGATAGAACACGTTTAAATGTGTATGTGTCTAGGTCGTCTAGAATAATTTCATTCGATGTTGATTGTAATAAGTTGGTGAAGTTTCGTATGCGTATCTCGTTTATATTAGCATAATCGATCGCTTTTAATAAAATGTGAAATTTTGTATCCATAAATAGTTGTTGTATAAACGCATAATAAGATTGAATGGCATTCTTATTGAGATAATCTATTAGGGCTGCAAATGAATGCTGATTTTTTAAAAGATATTTTAAAATATTTTCAGCATTATCAATTTGTTTCACTATTCCGTTTATCAAAAAAGCGTTAATTAGATATTCAATCACTTTCAGTATATTTTGTTGAAGTAAATTTTGATAGTTTTGCAAGAACTGCAAACTAAAATAAGAAGTATCACGTTACCATTTACCATAGCATTATCATCGATAGAAATTTTTTTTACCATTAACATTATCATGAATGTTTTACCATTACCATTACTGTGGTAATGGTAACAGAACATATTCCCACAGAAGGGAAAGAAAAAACATAAACACGTGTGTAAGTTACAAAATAAAGAATATGTAAGATGATGGACTAGCCTGAACGTTATATAACGTTTGACTGTATTATGTACACTCAAGTCATATATGATACCATTTATAATAAAGAGATGGTATGATTATGAATTGGAATCTGAAAAGTATCCGTTACCATTAGCATTAGTATTACCTTAAATATAAATTGTTGTTACCATTTATCATCTATTACCAGGAATTAAAATCCTTTTATTATGGTAATGGTAATGGTAAGGTAATGATTTTTGCATATTTCGCATGGTAATTAATAAGTATTGTTACCGCAGGACTCTACATGGAAGTGCCTTGCTTTTTGTTGTCACGTTGACTGTGGCGCACTTAGGGCACTTCGTGTGCCCTAAACCTCACCAAAGGGTACTTTTTTTTCGCAGTGCACTATCTGTCCTAATTCTAGTCAACAGAGATAAAGATCTTCTTATACTAACCCTTACGAGAGGGTCCGTGAGAAAACTGACCACATCACTCGGAGCTAAAATTTTTTTTTGTTCTTAGTATTCTAATTCGAAAGAGCACATCGAAAAACAGTTCGTTAAACGAAAGTGAGTTTAAACGCATTTTTTTCATCTGATTCAGAGAGAAGCGGTTTCTGACTCTATTAAAGAAAAGAAAACTTTGGAATGAAGAAAAATATTTATAGTCTGATACACGTGTATAACACGAAGAAAATTGCGTTTAGACGAGCTAAATCTTAAATCGTATTGACCACCGATATTTCCTAAAACTTTTTCATGAATAATTCCTTTTTTCTGCTGGACAGAACTTACAAATCTTCAAAAAACTTTAGTCTAGAAAATGTACACTTCGCATGATCCTTGAGCATTGCATGCTTAAGAGAGGGTCCGTGAGAAAACCGACCACATCAGTCGGAGCTAAAATTTTTTTTGTTCTTAGTATTCTAGTTCGAAAGAGCTCATCGAAAAACTAAGAAACCCAAGATATCTCGCCTTCGTATAGTGCTGTTCATGAATTAGGGGTCTTCATTTTTTAATCATCACCAGAAGCTCCATTTGTGGATGAAATCAATGTTTCTTTATCGTTTTCATAATCTGCGTATAATTCCCCGTATGAAACTGACTCTAGAAATATTATTTAGAGCTTGATTCAATATCATATGGCCAAAGCAAAAATTCATAATCAACTAATTTTACAAAACTATCTAGCTTTTCTGTTAACGGATGGAGCCGTGATTTACACTGCATTCGATTCGTGTTTACACGGGCAAAAAGGTATGGAGAGTTTTTTTTAAAATTCCTTTCCATTGCGGAGAAAATTCATTTTTTTTTTAATAAGATGCGAAAAATTCGCAATTGTGCCCGTAATTCTCAATTTGCTGTATCAGAACTCAAGTTTTATGCAATAAAAATATCATATTTGGAATCAGAATCAAAAGCTGGACCGAATTGTATTTCGATCCTATCTGACTATTTTAATTTTTTTAGAGTCAGAAACCGCTTCTCTTTGAATCAGATGAAAAAAATGCGTTTAAACTCACAAATTTAGTCATCTTTCGTTTAACGAACTGTATAAAATGAGTGCGTCTAGATACCGATAGTACACATTACTTTCAGCCCTGGTTGTCTTACTTGTTTAAATAATCCTGTAGTCCATTTTCGATCAGCGAACCCAATTTAAAAACATGATCAATAACTTTTTCACTCATTGTTTTAACTGTGACCAGCATAGCTCTTACATCCGGATTTAATTTTAGCTCATCTAATAACTGAGTACCAAATTCACCGTGTTCTGCAGTAAAATCGTCTTTAAGAGTATTCAAAAATATCGTTAGATCATTTAGAAATATATCTGTTGTATTATTGTCATATTGGTCGTTGACAATTAACTGTAGATTAAATAATTTCTGAAAGTTCAATCGAACAGTCTCAACCATACTATTGCGTGTTAACATTGGGGACACCTACATGAACGACAAATAAGTAAAATTATATGCAACTCATCCCGTTTACTATATCAAAATCACTAATGTCTATAGAGAATATTATTTTAAATATATCCGATCAAGAATAAGCTGACAATAGATTGCTTACTTTTTGTTCAATATTATTCTTAATGTATTCATTATCTCTATATAACTGTATAATGGCAGATGATTTTTCTTTGCCTTTAAAAACAGAAACACTTGCTACGCTTTTGTTTGTTGTTTGATCATTTAGACATACGAGAAACAATATGTTTGTACGAGGATTACTAATGTTTAATTCATAATTTGGACTCGTTAACATTTTTATATGGCGCTGTGATTTATCCAACATGATATCAATATATTCCAAATATTTTCCATTTGACTTTTTTATGTAGAATGCCGAATGAATTATATCTGTTGATAATGATTTTGGTATTAGTATTTTCATTTCATACGAATCACCATACAATGGCGTAAACATAATAACAGTTCGTATTGCATTCACCTCTGTTTGAATAACATCAATCAGCAACATTGTAAAGTTGAGATTACTTCTTGATTGCAAATAGGTGCCAATTTTAAACTGATTATTTTTTAAATTTAAATAGTCTAAACGAAAACTTAAGTCTGTATTCGTGTGTTCATGTTCTAAATTCATTTTTAATCTAAAACTATCTGTTTGGTTCTTAGAAAACAGAAGATGAAATACAACGGGTTTTGGTTCATTTGAATATATTGTTTTTATTGTAAAATCTTTTTCATCTTTATTAAATTTCATATTAATCTCAAATTTTAACGGTGCTAGCATCTCTTCTTCATCCGGTGATTTTATATTCAGTGTTCCAGTCAACATCTTTGTTGTGGGATTATATTTTATATTCCAGTCAAGATATAATCGTCCATCGTTACCATATAAGAATTTCCATCGTTGTTTCATGACAATTATTCTAGAATGTTCTAGACCAAAAGCTAAACTTCCTTCAATCATCAAACGATCTTGAGACGTTTTATAACCAATTTTAAATTTTCGACCACGCACCAAGGAAAACTGAGATTTTTGTAGTGGTAATAATTCAAAAAAATAACTTTTAACATTAGATTTATCTATGTAATAGTCTAATCCAATATCGAAAATAGGAGTTTCAATATCGCGGCCATGAATATAAAATCGACCATTTTTGAAATATGTCAATGTAAATCCTTGTTCCTCAATATGATTCATATTTCGAACATACCGATTGTGACCATGTATGTAGAGTCCGTTTTTTTTTGAATGATTTCCTATCAGAGAAATTTCTCGACTACTTTCATTCACAAAAACATTTGCTATTAATTTTAATTCATTTTTAGAGTAAACAATTAAAATTGTCTTATTAACTACGGACTGTAGATTACTTTTAATATTCAATGATAGGCCACTGTGATTATTGATTATGCGTTCAATTTTTATCTCATTAAAAAACTTTAGCAAATTTAGTTCATTGTATCGTACAGAATGATTGTAATTAGTCAATGTTATCGAAGACAAACTAAACAACAAAATATGATTATACAAAAGAGTTAGCTACAATTAATAATCTACCATCTAATATGGATAAGTTTAGTTAAACATAATAGACGAAAAATCACAAGTAACATTCATTATGTCGACTATCTTGGCTGAAGACTAAAAGGATCACAAAATGTGAGAAAAAAATTATATTGTTGGACAGAGGAAATGACGGGAAGAATTTTGTGATACGAGAGAGTCCAAAGATTCCATATTCTCAATTCTATACTATTTCTTCATTAGAATTTGAAGTTCAAGATAAGAATTGGAAATTTTAAAACATATTCGACCATAAAACTCTTCACTTTCTTGAACACACGTGAAAGTTTATTAAAAATAGAAATTTTTAATCTATTTATACTGTCCTTGTTAAATACATATCAATTACAAAACTGGTACATCGAGACGATTGGCAGAAATTGGTACACTGAGGAACTTCCTCAAAGAGAAAAAAAACGGATGGACATATACTTTTGAATAAGTGTTGAACACTTATTCAGAAGTATATGTCCATTCGGTTTTTTTCTTTTCGCCATGTCGTGCATAACAAAAAAGTATTATCAGAAAATTAAATAATTTTCTTTTCGAGGAGATGAAAGAAAATGAGAATGAATAACCTTGTGAGGTCAAACACCTCTTGTCAACTTTCGACTTTGTGGTAGTTTTCTAATCTTCAAAAACTAAAAGAAGAATATTAGTGTTTTTAATAAGGAATAATAATATTTTAACAGCAGCTGTATGTAAACTCATTTAAAAATGTATTTATTTTGACATTTCGAAAAACATTATTTTTCAATTTCAAGAAATATGAGATAAAATAGTTTACAAATAAATTATTATGAATGATTAATCAATTCCATTTGACACCTTAGATATAAGCCGTTCAACACACGTTCTTCAGACTACTTCCTAATTGAGACCACTCTTTTGGTAAAAAGTGATCTCAATTTGGAAGACTCGGTTCTTCATTCTTTTATTTACACAGTGGAGAGTGAAATGTACTGCGTGGAAGTTGGTGTCATTATACTTTCTGTAAAGTTTATTCTGCTCTATTATTTAATTTTTTTTATTTTCTATAAAAACAGTTTTCTTTATGTTATCTATTTTTTTTCGCCGGATGCTTGTGCCATACTAGTCGAGTTGGACGAACAAGTTCATCATAATTTATTTTATCTCATATTCCTTGAAAATTGAAAAGAAATGTTTTCGAAATGTTAAAGTAAATACATTTTTAAATGAGTTTACATAAAGTTGCTGTTAAAATATTATTTATACTAAAAGAAGAAAGAGCTTAACAGGCTAGAAAATAATGTAAGCTTTCAACCAGTGATGGATCATCCTAACGTTAAAAAGGATCTATCAGGTTGCAGTTACTCTCCAAAAAGGTAATCACCATCATAAAAATAGGCTGAAAATTTCTATTTTTAACAATTTACATTTTTTAATAAACTTTTACTTGTGTTCAACAAAGTGAAGAGTTTTGTGGTCACATATGTTTTAAAATTTCTATACCATTCCCTTTGTGTTAATAGAATAATAACGAACATTTTTTCTTCGAGAATCTCGCGCATCGATGGTTCAGAAATCACAAACAACCGAAGAAACTGGTTGTCTGTCATAATATCCAAAAGTAGAGAGTGTGACATATGGTAAATTAGAGGAAGATTTTAATTGAGAATTCATCGCATGATCGAGGAGAGTCATCGTTGAGATCGAAACGCTAGTATATAAGGTAAAAGTAGAAGAATGAGCACATGAGAATCGATAATTGACTGATGGAGACGAGAACGCAAGCGATAAATGTTGAACAGCATAGCAAATCCTCTTGAACAGTAGCTAGAACTCTCGATCGGCGCAGTATCAAACAAGGATTTTAATTGATACAGTTCACTAACGAAAACAGGATCGTTGTAGTGCAAGAAAAAGACACTAAGACACTGAACTCGGATTTCTAGATCATAACAGACGATATATGGATAATATTTAGACGAACTGTTCTGCTTACCTTTTTGTGGTTTGATGAATATAAACATTACCAGTTAAATCTCTATTCCTTATTATATCTTTTAATGTAAAACTAATATGTTTCTTGGAGTTATTTAGTTTCAAGTTTTGACCATTAAAAGTCCATGTCTCATTGATAAGATCATTGAAATGTAAGTTAGCTGAATAACTAGTATGATCTTCTCCATATGTTTTATTCATCACGTTTAAATGTTGAGAAAAAAATAAATCTGTATTTGAATATTTATGGAAGACTTTTATAATCGTCTGGAAATTATTAGAATCATTAGAGGCATGTTCAATAGCAATGTCAAAACAAACATCATTTAAATCTTTTTTAAACAATATTTGAAAGTTAAACGGCCATAATTCATCGTATTCACGTTTAGATTCGATTAATTCTACATAATGCCCACTAGCAAACATAAAAGAACGATTCTGTTCTCCTTTGATCATCCCTTTCACGATCATTGTAGGCATTTTAGCACCAATAATAAACTTTCCTGCTAATTTCTGTTGATGAAGTTGACCAGTAATATTCCAACATAATCTCACCTTTTTACCACTTGGATCTAATTCTTCACATTGAGTAATATTAATTGTGTATTTATTTTCAATCAATCGAACATAAATATCCATTATTTTTGTTTGGTAACAATATATATTCTTACATGGGAAATGTAGTTTTATATTTACTTCATAAATCTCATCAAAATCATCGTATAATCGTTCACGACGAAATAACACTTTACCATGATTTTTATTCACATGTAAAATATATTTTGATTTAGAATCATGTAGACGAAATATTTTCTCAGCTGTTCTTGTATCCAGTTCAATAGCAGTAAGAGGAAAATCATGTACAATTGTCGATACATTCCAAGAGAAATATGAAGTTGTCCAGGATGAGTGCATTGTTGTCAAACCATCATTTAAAACATAATAGTGGCCGATAACATAAGTTGGACGACTTTGAATGATCAGATAAGGATTACACTTGAAAAAAGAAGAATCGGGTATGTAGCATCTCTAATTTTAATCATACTTATATTTACTTGTTGTATAATGTCTTGATCATCTTCAAACGTTGAATTATGTGTATTGAATCTTTCCAGTAGTAATCCAACTATCAAATCTTGATAGTTTATAATTGATTTTAATCGTTTTTGACTTGATTTTATTATTAATATTGTTGAAACTGATAACTCAACATAACCATGAGATTCGAGAGTTATATTGAGTACATCTATTTCTACTTTATTTACATTTCCATTAATATTTTGTGATAAATCATTCAAAATAAAACTACCATCAATGTAATAATTATTTGTATCATTTTTTGTAAAATTCAATTGAATATTAATGTGTTTAATAGGATCAAATATTGTCTGAATATCAAAATATTGATAAATTATATTAGGAGTAGTATGATAAATTGTTACAAGTTCAATAATTCCTTTATTATTTGCAAGTAATTTTGTTGTAATGGAATATTTTTGAAAATAGCCATTGTTTGTGTTCAAATAAAAAATTATAGGTTGAAAATTGAATAAAACACTTTCCAAATAAATAGCATGTTCAGTTAATGACTGAAAATTTAAATTATAATTTAAATTAATCAATTGACGATTCCATATTTTTGTATTCAGAATGCCAGCATATTTCCAATGTATAATACTATCAAAAATAATATCACGTTCCCAATTGATGCTAAATATCTCGTTCACCATGATGGGTAGATGCATTGATATGAAATTTGTTTGACGCTTATTACTAGAGTTTCCAGATAGATACAATTTGAATGCGTGTAATAATGGAAATAGTGAAGTGAAAGGAACATGACATGTGAGGAGATAATCACGATCTTCTGATATACGATAACTGTATTTAATTGGTAATAGTTTTGTGATATTTTTTTTTATTAATAATTGTGTATATCGGAGTTCACCTACAAATAAACAACGGACATAAATAACAATAAATTATGTAATATTTCCCTTCTACCTATTTTGATATCATCTTTTGATAAATTTGTCCATGCAATCTCATATTTTGTAAGATTATTATACAAAAGATTGAAATAGACACGTTTGTCTATATCTGTTAAATCATATTCTGTATCGATATAATTTATTTGTTTATTATATAAATTTTGATTCATTTTGCCCCTCATTTTTCTAAAATGATTTGATAGTTTGGTATTAGCTATGTAAGATACAATTTCATTAGACAATATATCAAGTACAGACATATTGAAAGTCAATGTTTGTTCATCTAAAATATGGTAAGGTGGTATTTCTAATTGAATATGTCCTTGAATGAATGGTTTAAATGTCCATGTACTCAAATAATTTCTGCCCATTATCCATGGATCATTATCAACAGTGACTATTAATCTGGAACCATTATTTTTATACTTTAATTTCCATCCATAGGTTTTATCATTTAAATATGCATAACCATAAACTAAATAACCAAACAAATCAATTTTACATGTTTGAGCTCGTTTATACTCAACAGTGAATGGATTTGTTAAGTGAACATGTTTGAAGATTGTAAATAGTTCATCAATTTTTGAACTATTGTCACTCAACTGTAATGATGAATTTAAATGATAAACTGATGCTTGTGTAATAGAATAATTCGAGTATAATTTCAATGTCTGCAATCTCTTGTAAATAAAATTTAATTCGTTTAAAAAGTTAAATTCGTATTTGTTTCTTAGATTGACAATGACATTGAATTTTAACGTATCGCTATCTGATACATACAAACAGTCAATAGTTGAGAACATCTTTGAACTAGTAAAATTCTTATTAAACTTGTTTACAATGGACGAATATATTCTTATATTAACTAGATCAAAGTTACCTGCTTTTTCAGGTTGAATGTACCTTTTGACTCATACCCCATGCACTGTTTCTACGATCGGTGAATGAATGTTTAATTTTAAACTTGTATCATTTATTTTCTCTAAAAAAATCGTTCCTTCACTTTCGATTAAGCAGTGCTTGTGTACTACACGTGCAGTGATATCATATTCATGTAGTATTTTATGAGACATTTGAAATTGTCCATTAATAATTGTCTCATTATTGAACTCTGTTTCTACAAATGATTGTATTCCACTCTTTTCGCAGCTAAAATTTGACCTAAAATTGTGAAGATTATGGATTGTATCTTCATATACGACATCCAATAGAAATGCTTGTTGGTCATTTCTACGCATTGATTTGTAATTGATTGTTAATGTGGGCAATTTGTGTCCTTTGTCGATGTAAAATTGAACATGATTATCAAAAGTATTTACAAAAGTATAATTGAGTTTGGTATATAGAGAAAATAAATCCCAGTCATTGATTACTGTTGAGGTATAAAATGTCTTTGGAAAGTTTGACAATTCATCACCGAAGAACTAAAGTAAAATACAGAACTATTATGCGATAACGAATTTATACAAAACTGAAAATTTTCATCATTGGATGGATATCGGCTAAAGCGCGTAACTGTCACCCTTAGCTGCGGTGGGTTGAGCAATATTTTTTCTCTCAAACCAGCCTTAAAAGTATATCATTAGACGCAGTTTTTTACGCTGATTACAAATATCAACTTTAAAACGAACGAAACTCAAACTTTTAAATCGAAAATTCAAGTTTAAAATTAAGAAGTTTTTTTATTTTAATTTTCTGACCTACTTAGTTTTTTAAAAAGTTTCAGAAAGTATATCAGTGGATAACGAATTTATTTCTCTACAAAATGCACTATTGACTTTGTCGAAACAATCTTAAAAAACTCATTTTGCACACTAAACCAAGTTTTTGCTGGTTTTTGCCGAATTCGAAATGGTCCTTTTTTTCGAGCAATTCTACGAAAATCAAAAGCATTTCTCCCACCGTTCTTTTTTGCTTAGTTTAATAGAGGGCACTCGATTGCATAAGGCTCCGTGCAGATCAAGTTTATAGAAGTCTTTTTTACCGGTAGAAA